>CAUYLG010022326.1:0-158149 GCA_963573385.1 Cacajao melanocephalus
TCTCAGCAGCTGGACCTGAAAAGTCAAGTCACTCATTTCCAGATTTTATGGATTGTGCTCAGAGAAGACAGCCTTTAAATGAGTAGCTTTGGATTTTTATTCAAATTTTCATTGTGTCCTAGTATATGAGCAGTTTTCATATTGGAAACTGCAGTTTTCATATTGGAAACATGGAGTCACCACGCCTGGTCTAGACTGGGATTCTCTAGGCTAGGCAAAAGCAGGTGGTTAGATATTGGTTGCGTAACTAATAGTGACACCTCATTCATATGACAACTTACTCTAGAACTGCCCAGTGTCATTAATTGGTGGACCCTAACTGAAAGTAGGGAGTACATACAAGCCAGAATTTCTCAAGACTGGACTGAAGGTTTCATGCCAAACTGACTTGGAAATAATCAGGTCTCAGGATCTCAGCACATTTTGGTGCGTTATAACCTTAAAATGATATTTGATTGCATTGGATTGAGGTAGAAGTCTGCCCACCTGTCTCAACTATTTTTTTCTTTCCAAGATGGGGGCAGCAGAGGTAGACCTGGATAACTTCTAAGGTTCCTTTCTCACCTGAGTGTTCTGTGAACTTCCGATTTCAGGTGAACATGATGACCTTGGCAGAACACATTATTGAAGCCACACCTGACCGAATCAAGCAGGAGAGTTTTGTGCCCATGGAGTCCTCAGGATTGGAAAGAACAGACCCTGCCACCATTAGCAGTACAATGAGCTGGCTGGCCAGTTACCTAGCGGATGCTGACTGCCTGCCCAATGCTGCCCAGATCCGGTGAGTAAAGTTACAGGGGTCACTGCCCAGGATAGATTCCCGGATTTAATTGGAGGCAGGGGAGGCTGATTGTATTTGATGAATCTCATGTCGTAGAAGACCGTATCAAGGATAGAAGAAAGCACTAGGACAGTTCTCTTGTCACTTTCAAGGCCCAGCTCCCATTCCCACCTCTCCCATTATTTTTTTTACCGGTATCAGAGCATAAGAGATCATGTTAGGCTGGACACAGTGGCTCACGCCTGTAATCCCAGCACTTTGGGAGGCTGAGGCAGGTGGATCACCTGAGGTCAGGAGTTTGAGACCAGCCTGGCCAACATGGTGAAACCCCATCTCTACTAAAAATACGAAAATTAGCTAGGCATGGTGGCACATGCCTGTGATTCTAGCTCCTTGGGAGGCTGAGGAAGGAGAATCGCTTGAGGCA
The DNA here is from genome assembly GCA_963573385.1 of Cacajao melanocephalus. Taxonomy (NCBI): domain Eukaryota; kingdom Metazoa; phylum Chordata; class Mammalia; order Primates; family Pitheciidae; genus Cacajao; species Cacajao melanocephalus. Next base: position 1,209 of record CAUYLG010022326.1, read on the forward strand.
GAGGTCTCAGTGAGCTGAGATTGCACCAATGCACTCTAGCTGGGTGACAGAGTGAGACTCTGTCTCAAAAAAAAAAGATAATATAGCATAATGTTTCCCCCTAATTCAGTTGAAGTTTCCTAAGAGCACTAGAGTGTATGGCTACTAGGTTTTAGTATTTAGCTTAGTACTAAAGTCATAATAGGTGTTGAGTATGAACTTACTCAATTGAAGGACAGTTAAGGCACTGGGTATGTTTAGCGACTTGACTAACTGAATGAAGGCTTGTTCCTAATTGTCCACAGTGGCTTCTGGCAGATACCATCTTGGCTCATCCATTACTAGCTAATGGATTGTGCAAATCAGTCATTAATCTCTCTCTCCTTTTTCTCCTCTTGTTTCAGAAGTGCATATAATGAGCCTCTAACCCCTTCTTCGAATACCAGCTTGAGCCCTGTAGGCTCTCCAGTCAGTGAAATCGCTTTTGAGAAACCTAACCTTCCCTCTGCTGCGGATTGGTCAGAATTCCTGAGTGCATCTACCAGTGAGAAGGTAGAGAATGAGTTTGCTCAGCTCACTCTGTCTGATCATGAACAGAGAGAACTCTATGAGGCTGCCAGGCTTGTCCAGACAGCTTTCCGGAAATACAAGGTAAACTACAACAGAACCTTCATTTTGTGACATTCTTAAGATCAGGGAGGACAGATGAAAGTCAGAATCATGTGAATGAAAACGTATACCATTTCTTTTTGTTCTGAATTTGTAGAATTTTTTGGAAGTCTCCAATTTATTAAGATTCAGTATATAACATATCTGTGTATCTGCTTTGTAAAAATATTTTATTGTGGTAAAATATTCATGACAGGAAGTTTGCCATTTTGTCCATTTTAAAGTGAGCAATGTGGGGGCATTAAGTATATTCACAGTGCTGTGCAACTGTCACTACTATCCGTTTCCAGAACTTTCTCATTATCCCAAACCATTTGCTTTTAACAACCAATTTTTAAACAGTTAAACATGAAATTTTCATCAAATGTTTGCAAAGTTCCTAAAGCACCTTCATAGAAGAGTTTCAGAAGTGTAGTCTTCTCAGTTATCTGAAGCATAGAGAAGTAACTGGCTGGGACAAGGGCCCCGTCCATGGGTAGGCCAGGGCAGGAATGGGGCTCTCCTGGCACAGAACAGCGCTGATTTTTTTTTTTTCTTTGGGATGGAGTCTCCTTCTGTCACCCAGGCCGGAGAAGTACAGTGGCGCGATCTCCACTCACTGCAACCTCCGCCTCCCGATTCAGGCAATTCTCCTGCCTCAGCCTCCTGAGTAGCTGGAATTACTGGCACGTGCCCCCACACCTGGCTAATTTTTGTATTTTTAGTAGAGATGGAGTTTCAACATGTTGGCTAGGCTGATCTTGAACTTGACCTCAAGTGAGCTGCATGCCTTGGCCTCCCAAAGTGCTGGGATTACACGTGAGAGCCACCCTACCCGGCCTTGATTTTTCTATTCTGCCTTGCCATCCCGAATACAATGTCTCTTTATTCCTTAAAACAAATTTCACCAGGTTATAGAATTTTTAATTAAAGTTATTAATGTCACGTTAGATAATTCTCAGGCGCTTCAGTAAAGTAACCTTAGCCCATAAGGTAATGGTTATCACCATCTCAATGTACTGTTGGTGATGATAACAGATGTCTATTACTCAGTTAATGTAAAGCAAGCTGACCCCTCCACTGTAAGGAGGTCATGACCTAAAGCAGGGGTTTCCAACTGGAGGCCTGGGGACTGATTCCAGGCAGCCCCTAAACTCCGAAAATTAAGCACTGAAGCTTTTCTGCGTGCATTTTTGGTGGGAAGCAGACCCATGGCTTTCTACAGAGACTCAAAGGAGTCTCTGACCACTCCCAAAAAGGTTTGAAGCCATTAATCATTGATCTAAAAGTAAAGTAGTTGGGGTTGTCTTAGGAAAGACGGTTAAGATCTGGCAAGACAGACAGCACAATGCTAATTTGTTAAATACTTTAAAAAGGAATGTATTTTTAGTCTGCTTGACATTCTAATATCGTAGTTTTATTTAGAAGCAAGGATAGTCTGAGGTTTATTCTATAAATTCATGTCTCCTTATTTATAATTAATTATCAGTGATTTTTGGTGAACCTGGGGTCTCAGCTCTGAGAAGGTGCATTAAATGAGTAGTAATAAAAAGCTGACATTTCTTATAGTTAATCATTACTAATTTTTTTCCCCTTACTTTACTCTTAAGGGCCGACCCTTGCGGGAACAGCAAGAAGTAGCTGCTGCTGTCATTCAGCGTTGTTACAGAAAATATAAACAGGTAAACCTCAGTTTTGCACCACAGAAGGAAACTGTGTCCCACCTAGGGCCACTGAGGATCCTGGGGTGCAGTTTGGCTAAAGAGCACCTATATCCAGTACCTCATTACAGAGACTTAATTTGTTTTTTGTTTTGGGATGGAGTCTCAACTCAGTTACCCAGGCTGGAGTGCAGCGGCACGATCTGGGCTCACTGCAACTTCCTCCTCCCAGGTTCAAGCGATTCTCCTGCCTCAGCCTCCTGAGTAGCCAGGATGACAGGCGCATGCTACCATGCCCAGCTAAGTTCTCTAGTTTTAGTAGAGTCTGGATTTCACCATGTTGCCAGGCTGGTCTTGAACCCCTGACCTCAAGTGATCCACCCTTCTTGGCCTCCCAAAGTGCTGGGATTACAGGCGTGAGCCACTGTGCCTGGCCAGAGACTTAATTTGAACTTCCATTAAAAAAAAAAAATGGGAAGCCAGACATGGTGGTGTGTGCCTATAATCCCAGCTCCTCAAGAGGCTGAGGCTAGAGGATTTTCTTGAGCCCAGGTATAGAAGTTGAGCTTGGACCTTGTCTCTTGAAAAAAAAAAGAAAGAGGAAAACAAAACAAAACCATCTGCAATTAGACTTGCACTACAAGCAATTTTTGGTTAAAATTTTTGGCCTTTTAGTATTATCACCTACCTGAGATATTGGTCTGATCCTAACACCAGTATCTTTGAAGTGAGGATCTATAGTCCAATACTTTTATAAACTCCCTAGTAATCAGAGAACTCTAGGGAATCAAATGTTTGATATTGTGAGTGGAGAAGGTACATGCTGGCTATTTATTACTTTGAGTTGGGATTTCATAAGGTATTTAATCATTGGCCATTTTCCTTTCAGCTTCTTATCTATTTTAAAATGAAGAATTGTTAAAATCTTTGAAAATCAGAAGAAGCTCAGAACATCTTAAACTGCTTTTGTGCACCTTAGTTAAAGGCGCAAGAAGAATATCTGAGTACTCGTTCATGCAGTATTACTGTTTGCAAACCAGCTTGTAGGGTTATGTAACTGTCAGATGGGAAAGGGAACTCGGATTTTTGGGGCAGCTAGTACATACTAGATTTTTTAGGTGCCCCATCTCATTTACTTTTTACAATTATTTGAAGTAAGCAGAATTTATTTCCAGTTTACAGATGAAGAAGCTGAAGCTCAGAGAAATTGCTTGAATATTAGGCCTTTTTCATCATCATGATGGTTATAAAATAATAAAACTTGCCTAATGGAGTTTTGACTGGTTCACATGATAAAATTCAGGCCTGTCAGTAGATTCTAGAATCTTATTAGATTGTGCTTTAGGTAGTTCTAAAGTTTTATTTAAGGAATAATAGATTCTAATATGTGTAATGGTCACATAGACATTGGGGATTCTGTTACCTTGTCATGATCTAGGGTTTGCTTCAGTTTCTGATACGGGTTGCCGTTTCCTCAAGCTTCTCTAGGATTAAGCTCCATGAATGGGGGTGGGGGGACGTCCTCGGCTTCGAGCCAGTTGAGTTCCTGATCCCAGAAAATGAAGGTTTATTGTGCAAACGCTGACACCACAGTGCCTGTAGCTGTGCAGCAGGGAACCGTGCTGGCTTCTGTTTGGTGAGCAGGCTTCCTGGGAGCACAAGTGATGCACAGAATGAAGGTTTCCAGCCTGTGATCACAACAGGTATTGATTCCAAAATAAGAGTTTGGTTTTTCTTTAAAAAACAAAAACAAATAAACCCTCCCCAGAAAGTGTCATCTACAGCTAGGAAGACAGAAGGCATTATTTTTGGAAATCGTAACAACTATAAAACAAGTATTTTGGAAGACGGAAGGCATTAATATGGCCAGGCTGCCTTTTTTTTCTTGGTTGGGAGTTTTATTGATTCTGGTTTTTAATTTCATTATATTCAGCAATCTAACATTAATCTTGTATTTTCTGTTTTTCCCCCAAGCTGACATGGATAGCCTTGAAGGTAATGATACACCCAAGTCCTCTCACAAATCATTCCACCAGAGTCACAAACTTCACACCCATCACCAGCTACAGGGAGGGGCCATTCAGATGGCACGGTCATGGAGTAAACATACCCCCCTTGCCAGGCCACCTCAGCACAGCGCATCTGTCCTCTGGTGACCACGTGGTTATTCAGGTGTAGTGGGTTTCAGCATTAAGAATTGGACATTTTCTTGCTGGTGTTAATCCATCTAAGCCAGTTCCTGTGAGCCCTGTGGCCACTAAGTAAAGACCCTTTTCCCAGAGTGCTTCACTGTGGCCCACTGGGTCTGAGTGTGTAGTGTGTACAGGTGGAGGTGATGAAAATCACAGGGGCTCTGTAGGGTACAGCATTCTTGTCCTGAAAGACTTTCAGACCAGTGAAAAGATAAAGCAGGTCAGATAAGGCCAAAGGAGATTCTTGCAGAAGGGTCCTGGTTCTTGGACAGTTCTCAGAAGTCAGTTTCCCTCCCTCATTTCACCTCCTCATACATCCAGAGATACAGTTAGGCAGGTGCAGGGATTTTCTGGGGAGTATTTTTCTTTGCAATGGTAAGTTGCCTTCTTAGAAGCAAAGGGCTTCATTGCGACTTCTCATCCCCGGAGTCATATTCTATTTTATTAGAAATTTAGACGTAGCATTTGAAGACCATGCAGAGGTCTGTATTTTTGGAGCCTAGAGACTGACGTTGAGGAGAATTCACCCTGGGCCTTCGTTCCTCACTTGTGTAGCTCTGCGGCGGGCTGGGTGGAGGGCTGCTGGCACTGCCTCCTGGGCCACCCGCAGTTCTGTGACAGCCGTCCAGGTTTCGTGGCTTCACCACCGTGTGGGTCTTACGAGGGTTCGTCTTTTACAGGTTAAAATGGCTTAAAGGTGTCAGCGTTTCATGATAAGCCTTGTATTTGGGACCTTGCAACTCAGTCAGAAACTTGTCATGTGGAATGATAGAAATCAGGGGCTGACTGCTAAGTAGATTTGTGTATAGTGGGAATTGGGAGGCATAAAAAAATGATTTTAGTGTTTCAAAACTAGATAGAAAATAGTAATTGGAAGCATTTAAAATTTACTTTTGAAATCTGTTTTTAGATTCATAAAGGTCTAAGGGTACTGCTATTAAAATTTTGCTCTGAGAAGGGCAAAATATTTCGATATTTTAGGGGAAGAAAATATGTCAGAAGGTAACCCTTAAAGTACTATTTTACATTCTGGAAAGGTAGGTGTAAAGATTCCTAGTTTACCTGTTTTGAGATTAAACCCTGAACAAACAGAGAATGTGATCATAGAGGGAAAAGCATTTGCTCTTCTTCCCTTCCCGGTAAGCTCAGAGGACGCCGAGCCCGTGTGGCCCCCGTTGTTACTGTGTCGCTTGTTCTTGTTTCCCCTGCAGTACGCACTTTATAAAAAGATGACACAGGCTGCCATCCTTATCCAGAGCAAATTCCGAAGTTACTATGAACAAAAAAAATTCCAGCAGAGCCGACGGGCCGCTGTGCTGATCCAAAAGTACTACCGGAGTTATAAGAAATGTGGCAAAAGACGGCAGGCTCGCCGGACAGCTGTGATTGTACAACAGAAACTCAGGTGGGTGGAGAAGAGGCCGTGGAGGCAGAGCTCCCTAGGGAGGAGAAGGCTGACTTCTTTGAAAGAATTGTCCTGGGCCGACACTGGAGTCTGGGCCGGGCCTAAAGCATTGGTAGTCACTGTGTTCCAGAATGTTCTAGGCATGGTGGCTGTCTACTGACACCTGTGCTGAGTCTGATTTTGACTCTTTCTCTCTACCTTTTGATGTTGCCACACAATTTCACCTTATATCAGAATTTGGCAGCACCAGTTTCTACTCAGAAAGGTAACACTCAATTATAGTAGTGTAAGCTGTTTCCCGTTTAGAAAAAACAGTAGAACTCGCTGCCAGTGCTCAGCTAATTTTACATAAACGCGCTCTTTGAGGCTAACACAAGTCTGATTTTCAGTGTGGAAATAAAATATAAAAAGTATTCTTGGAGTTATTTCTAAACTGAACTTGTCTGTAATCCTAATGTAACTGAAATGTGTATGATGCTACATTAGGATTGAGGCAAGACTGAATTTGGGACAAATGAGAAATGAATGAAACTGAAGAATCACTACATGTAAGACCGTGGAAGAGTCATTAGGGTTAAACCCTTCCATTTTAGAGAGTGTACTAAAAATGTGTAGCCGAGTAAAATACATTGATGTGAACATTTAGAAAATAGTCCAAAGAGTTTATCAACTCTGGTGAATGGCCCTCTCAATTAAGAAAGTCTCTCTGATGCCAGAATGCCTTTCGTGGCCAAATGAGCTTATAACGAATTGTGGACGAATAGTTAAGTGGCTTTTTACTTTCAATCTTTACCAGCCTCTCTTGGAGCCAGGTGAGAGTGCTGGCACATGCCCTCCTTTCTCTTCTAGTGATGCCCAGACTCAATACTGTGAAAACAGCCTGTGCCCGCGTTCCTCTTCACATTGTATCAATCTTTAACATTTGCTGTCGGCTTTGCTACACGAACTGCGTAATTAAAAGTCCTCTGTCACTTCTGACGAGTTTTGCATATTGGGCTTTACCCTTCTTGTGACAATAATATTCTGACTTTTTCAGGAGCAGTTTGCTAACCAAAAAGCAGGATCAAGCTGCTCGAAAAATAATGAGGTTTCTACGCCGCTGTCGCCACAGGTACACTAATCCTCATTTGTACATTCTGCTCAGGGAGCTTGATGAAGCAACCCTGACCATCTTAACCCTCACTAACTCCTAGGTAAAGCTAATCCCCCACAGATAATCAGGGCAGATGTCCCAAATTACAGTAGGGTGGTAGAGCTCTTTAACCAGGGAACAAGTTGCTACCCTTGGAACGCTGGGAACCATGTCAGACCATGCTGTTTGAACAATGGAGATTCATGCCTGTGTTTTTCTGTTTTCATTTGGGTGTGAGGTCAACTTCGTCGGACTAGCTTTTAATTCTAAGTCTCTCTTTAAGCTATGATTGATATGCCACATTGCAATATGTTCTTTGCTCTAATCCTTTACCGTGCTAGCAGGTGTCCAAACAGAAAACAGTTTCTAGTCTCAAAGAGAGGAAAGAAAACCATGAATTCCAAACGAGTTTTTTCTGATACAGAATTTCCACTAAATAGCTGGTGCCCTCTGCTGGACATGTAATTGCTAACATGCTCTATCAAACTATTAATTAAAGCTGGTCCGTGATGAGGAACAGGAGAGATCAGTGGAATTTTCAGGAAAAGAAAGATGTCTGAGATTATAGGCATATCTACAATTAGTAGGAAATGGGGTCCTGTGACCCCAGCGTTCCATGGGACACAGCATTTTCTCATGGAGCTAAACCAGAGGAATTTCTCCTTGTGTCTCAAATTTGAGCTTTCTTTATGAAGACTAGCTTCTCTACTTAGAGTTCGAGGGCTGTGTTCTTTATTCAGGTTAATATTCCAGTCTGACGTCTGTAACTGCAGCATCCGAGCTGGGTGTCCACAACCTTCCGAGCGGTTGGGTTGTTGCTGTGTGTCAGGAGCTGTGTAGTTTATAGTACCAGACATGAAAGCAGGCTCTTTAATGTCTTATTTCCTCTTCCTGTTTAATTATACCGAAAGTCCTAGTATTCATATTTAATCAGATTCCTTGGAGGTTTCATTTTGCTTTAGTTTTTCTTATTCCTACAACCATCTGATTGCTAGCTTTGAAAATATCTTGCCTTTAAGACTTCATAGGCTTAATGAGTTATTTGTACTTTTACTTAAATTAACAAAAAAATTTGTGTGACCATAGAAGGAAACATGCGCAGCCACTGCATCAACATCGTAAAAACTTTAAAAACAGCATTCACTAGGATAGATGGTTTTCTCCACCTGGAAAGCCTTGTAGAGGCTAATGTGCACTCACCCTGGGCCTCAGCAACATTTGCTTTCCACCATGCAAGGATGGCAGTTTTTTCACCATTACAGCTCATGAGTAACATACCAATGTCAGTACTCTGAAACAGGAAGTCCTGTTAGGAAATACGTCCCCAAAATGAGTGTGGCTATAAGATCATGAAATTAATTCTGCAAGCCTTACCAAAGGCAGCCTCTTTTCTTTATTATTCAGTTATCCCTTTTACTTAGCAGGGGACTTAGGAGCAAATAGAGTAGCTGATTTTCTTCATTTGGTGAACCTATCAGAGACTCACCTGGGCCCTTTTCCTTACATTCTCACATACTTTCACAGTTCCTCCTCCCTTTTCCTCTTACGTCTGCAAAATGAAAATCCTTAGGAAGACCCTATCTAGTTCTGAAACCAACAGACTTTGGCCACTTTGAGCAGAATCACATCTTCTTTCGTGACACTGTGGCTTATGATTTTATTTTCAAGAAAGTTACCTTAACACTGCTCTTCTCTAGGCCGCTTCAGACAAACCAGAAGGTCCACAAGTTAAGTTGTGCTAGACTTTTTCCTGGTTTCTTCTAGTCTGATCCTCAGACTTTGAGTGTCTGGGTGGGTAACGCAGCATTGGGGACCGTGAGCAGAACTGCGTAAAGTCCTCCACTCTTCTTCCTTTCGTTTCTGCCAAAGCTGTGTCCCGTGTTTACTTGGAGAGAGTTAAGAGAAGCAGATATTTAAACAAAATGTAAACTCATGAAAGGTTGCCTCACAAAGTAAGCGAACAAAGGAGTCTTTTCACTTTTGTTTTTAGAGTTCTCTTTCTGTAAACTGGTAGAGAACAATTTCATGAAGATTTTTGCCTTCCTTAAGTTTATATTTTGACTGGTAATAACCTTGTAAGATGGATAACAAGAAAGTGCATTATGAAGAGAACATCAGATATGGGCTCTGGATTTCTGTGCATTAATTGAAATGAAATAAAAAATGTTACTGGCTCTTTACTTGACCATTTACAGTTCAGATGTTAGAGAAATCGGCAAATTTTAATAACCTTGGCATATACTGACTAAGATCAGTATTCGCTTCCCATTTCTGTATATTCAATTAATATGTTCAATTAAGGACCTTGAAGAAATCCTGAAAATCTATCCTGGAAGTTTGTTTTAAACTCATATTTTCCTTAGGATGTGTGTAATCCTATTTTCATTCAGGGTTGAGTTATTTAATGTTATTTTAAAAGAAACTATCATGTCTGTTGTCCCTTAGAAGCATTAAAATCTATATTAACGTAGAAAACCTCACATGATACTCCCTCAAAAAGGTAGGTAGATAGTAGCTTCGGGAATCAGTCAGAAGTATCCCCTTTCTAAGTCATACGACTCCAATTTTTTAAGACTTAAATTGGTGAATTTTCTACCTACTCATTTCACATACCCCACCATCACTCTCCTTTCCTTTCTTTCCAAAAAAGAAACCACCTGATACTCTTTTTCGTTGAAATAAAGCTATTTATAAGATTTCTGTTGTGACCCTCACGTGCTAATAGCTCTCTGGTGTTGTTTTACTGTCTAAAGCCCCCTGGTGGACCATAGGCTGTACAAAAGGGTGAGTTTAGCTGCCTGCTAGCCAGTTTCTCTTCTCTTCCATTTTCAATACTTTGCTTTTTGCTTGCTTGCATGGGGCTGCAGCCTAGGTATGCCAGTAAGTTTCACATCCATTTTGAATGAAATCAGATCAAATAAAAACTAACCCTAATTACTAACACTGCTATTTTATACAACAGGAGAGCAGTCACATACATTAAATGTACAAATGCATGAGTGAGTAAAAGGGAGGGCCGCTGGAAGGCACTCCAGGGTATGCCTAGGATGCAGTAGAGGAAGCCTCCGGGATGAAAATGTGGCCAGTGGGCCACGGCCACAGCCAAATAAGGCTGCATTAAGATGAAAACATTCAGCAGGTGGCTTTTTATGATTAAGATAATTTGCCACATGAGATTTTCTCAACGGCTACTTTGCCAAAATTTCCAAAGCAAGGAGGCTTACTAGGAGGCGGTACTAGGGTTGTTGTTTTTTAAACAAATCTATTTCTTATTTAGAGTGGTTGTTTCCCTATACCCTGCTCTATACGTTCATTTTCTAAATCTCTCCCTCCCTGGTGCTGTGAGGTAAGTCAGTGTACAAAGCTGCCCTTTCAGAACAAACGCAGGATGTTCATTATAAAATAGCGAGTAGACTGGACTTCCAGCACTTGATGGTGATGCTGAATAATGAAAATGTGGTATAAAGTGTCTTAAATATGTATATTCTGTGTAACAGTTAAGAGTGGAGATTCCAATAGGCTTTGAATTTTAAAGAAATTACCGTGAGTAATTTTAGTTCCTAAGATTTTAGAATATGATGCTAATTTGGTATAAAGTGTCTTAAATATGTATATTCTGTATAACAGTTAGGAGTGGAGATTCCAATAGGCTTTGAATTTTAAAGAAATTATAGTGAGTAATTTTAGTTCCTGAGATTTTAGAATATGATGCTAATTTGTAAGCAGGGCAAGACGCAAAAGTCTCCCAGAGGCAACTATAATGTGTTTGAGTTATGATAAAAGATGTAGTGTCAGAAAACCAGTTTTTCAAAGCCAGGAATAGGCCCAGGTGCAATGGCTCATGCCTATAATCCCAGCACTTTGGGAGGCTGAGGTGGGAGGATAGCTTGAGCCCAGGAGTTCAGTGCCTTCCTGGGCAACATAGGGAGACTCCATCTCTACAAAACATATAAAATTAACCAGGTGTGGTGGGGCATGCCTGTAGTCCCAGCTACTCGGGAGGCTGAGGTGGGAGGATCATGTAAGCCTGGGAGGTCGAGGCTGCAGTGAGCTGTGATCACACCACTGCACTCCAGCCTGGGCAACAGAGCGACACCCTGTCTCAAAAAAAGGCAGGGGGGCGGGCAGGAATAGAATTCATCAAAATCTAATTAAATGAATTTAGATTAAATTGACAACTTGTTTCTTATATATAATCTTAAGAGAGAAAATGAGTTGAAATTATAACATGGGAATTATCTCTATCAACTCGACTATATTCAGTGTCCCCTCTTCTTAACCTTATACTAATACTTTATTTAGTTACCTTTAAGATTTCTGAGAAGAGGTCATAGTTCAAAAAATCTTAAAACTGCTAATATTTCTGGAGATATTATTTCCCATCCAACTATACTTACATTGATGGTAATCTTTATTATATTTTAACCCAGGGGTTGGCAAATGTTTTTTTGAAAGGCCAGATAGTAAATACCTTAAGCTTTGTGGACCATACAGTGTGTCCCAACTACTCAGTTCTTTCAATGTAGCAGGAAAGCAGCCACAGACAACACATAAAGGAATAGCTATGGCTGTGTTTTAATAAAACTTTATTTATACAAATAGACATTGGACTGGATTTTGGCCCACAGGTTGTAGTTTGCCAACTTGATGATAGGAGAATTTAGTTTTTATAAGTTCTTTGTAATAATGACCTTAACCCTAGATTTAAAAGCTGTAGTGGCTCATACTTGTTATCCTGGCACTTTGGGAGGCCGAGGCAGCCGGATCACTTGAGGTCAGGAGTTCGAGACCAGCCTGGCCAACATGGTGGAACCCCCTGTCTACTAAAAATACAAAAATTAGCTGGGCGTGGTGGCATGCGCAGGAGAATCCCTTGAACCCAGGAGGCAGAGGTTGCAGTGAGCCAAGATTGTTCCACTGCACTCCAGCCTGGGTGACAGAGCAAGACTCTGTCTCAAAAGGGGAAAAAAAAAGCCTTAAAAGATTTTAAAGATTGGAAGCCTTATCTATTTATAACTATAAATAATTGCTAAAGGAAAAATTTGTCTTTTGGGGAAAAAAAGCAGCTATACTCCTATGTAAACTTAACTAATTAATCCTCTTTAGACTTAGGGAATTGTTCTCAATTAAAATATTCTGGGTCCCATGTGATAGAGCTGGCTCAGAGATGTTTGTTTTTAAAATATGACAAAAAAAAGGACAAAAATCTCCATTTCTTCCCCATTCCCTCTCACCCTTTGCATATATATAGATAATATTTCTTTCCATTAAAAAAAAAAAAACCTCCAAGAGAATAGATGCATGCCCCCTGGTATTCAGTTTAACTAAAAGTTGTAGTAACTTGCATGTTAATATGCAATTAATATCGCCTACTGCAAGGACAACATTTTACGGGAGGCGGTTGCTTACGCATTTTTGAAGCTTGTTAGTTTCTGGTGTGTTAATGACCATTTTTAAGAGCACATTTTCAGAAGGTGCTTTTCAATGCAAACCAGAGTCCCAACCTTCATTTCTTTAATGCCCGCTGCATTCTATTGTGAACTCCTAACTCCTACTCATGCATGGAAAGTTGGAATCTCATGACACCCCTTATGCCTCACGACATCTACACAAGTTTGAGAGAGAAGAGCTGAAAAGCATCCAGGTTCCTTCAGTCCTGGTGATATTTAGCTAACTCTGTGAACCGCAGAACAGCATATATATATGGCTTTGTGTGATTACCAATAAGATCTTCTCTCCCTCGTTGTTCCATCAGAGAAGTCCCAATGGCACTCCTTCTAACAATCCCCAAGTTAAAATTACTCTTGGGAGGCAGAGCATTCTCTGAGGAAGATTTGTAGTCCCGGAAATTATGTTAAAGAAGATAATATACTATTTTGTTAATTTGTGAAGTGTGCCATATTTAAGACATTTATGGTTTATACATTGAAAGTAATATTTTTCCCAGCTACTGGAGGCTGAGGTGGGCTACGATGTGTCATGATCGTGCCTCAGCACTCCAGCCTGGGCAACAGAGTGAGACCCTGTCAGAAAGAAAAGAAGAAAAGAAAAGGGAGAAGGAAAAGGAAAGGAGGAAGGAAGGAGGATGGAAGGAAGGAGAGAGGAGAGAAGAGAGAGGAGAGAGGGAGAGGGAGAGGAGGGAAGAAAATTTGAAAACTTACAGAATTAAGTTTTAGGGACAGTAATCATAAAACACTAATGAGGAAGGAAGGGAGGGTGGAAGGAAGGAAGGGAGAAGGAAGGAAGGAAATTTGAAAACTTACAGAATTACAGTTTAGGGTATTTGTAAAACACTAATATTGACCCAAACTCCTATGTCAGTGGAGCAGAGGGAAATCTAAAAATGCAGAATTAACACACACAACAGATGAATTCCAGCAGCAGAGCAATCAGAAAATACCATTTGTGTCTTGAAACGTTTAGTCTTTGCTTTGAGGAAGGCTGAGAGAAAGCACCAAATATTTTTCACTGAGTACAGTTCATTTTTATCCCCTTTCCTTCAGGCTTACCTCTTAATTTATCCAGTAACTTAAAGTGAAATTAAGAAACTCTTGATACTGTCATCAGGGTTTGGGGTTTTTTGTTTTTTGTGGGTTGGTTGGTTGGTTTGTTTGTTTTTGTCTTGGACACAATAGCTGTATTTAGGAGAGAACTTTTATTTTACACAAAGAGGTTATTTAAATAAAAGTGATTTATCAGCAAATGATTGTAGGATTTTTACAGTTTAATAAACTTATAAAGTGCATATGCTGAAAATACACTTTCACTTGGATTTTGAGTATATCTAACAGGATATCATTCAGCTGCATAGAGAAAAACCAGGATACCTTGCATGTTAGCAAATAATTAAGTTATGTAACAGATTTATCCTCAAGATATTGAGACTTACTTGACCTAAAAACTAAAATGCCTCTTTTTCTAGGCAGAAAATGACTTTCCACTTCTCTAAGACATTTAATTTTCCTGGGTAGTAGAAAGTGTTCTCACAGATGCAAGAGACCACTCTCTGAACAGCAATCTCTAGACAAAGTCCTCCTTTTCCTATGTGAGACAATATTTCTGTGAGAAGACTTTATAACAATCACTACAGGTGTTACTAAAAGCAGTGGGAATTCTAGTATTTAACCTATTTGTTATAAACTGCTGGCCTAGTCACCTGTGTTCAGTAAAGGCAGGTGCAGTTATTTTACTGGAATAAAAACCTTAATTGGAGGAAGAAGAAATAACACTTTTTGATCACATATTTTTAAACAACATATTTTCTCTTTATCTGAGAACTGGGTTTCCAAACACTTTTGCCAGAAGCTGGTAAGTAGTGGTCTCAGCAGAGCAGCTCTGCCGTGCACTTCTCAGAACAGCCCCAGGTCATAGCTGCACCGGGTCATTACCAGGTTCTGAAAGTTATGCTTATACTTTTGGCTGTGTTATGTATACTTTTATCCAAGGGACAGTTCTCTAACAATGCCAGGAAGTGTGCTGAGAAAAGTAAACAGTGCTGTAGGGTCAACAAACATGTTCTCAAACTTCCGTAGCTCAGTTTGGCTTGAGGTGTAGTTTCCAAGTGGCCCGATGTGTTCATGAGAAGATGTGAACGTGGGATGTGTCATTGTGGATGTATTTTAAATCTCCAAAGTAATTTTGTCTTACTTGCCTCTTTTAGGAAATGAATATTTTTGGAACACAGTGGTGTGTGTTAAATTGCAGACAACATGCTCTGTGTCATTCTTACTGGGCCTCTCTGTCTTTTTTGTTTTGCAATCCAAATGAGATTTCTGGAAAATGGCAAGATCTCTCTTTTCCTAAATTCCCCACAAGCTATTGCAGCTCTCAGAGCAACAGGTAACTAATCAGAAAGCCGCATCCGCTGCCCTGTCTATTTTTGACGTCCAGCATTGTGAGAAAATTCCCGCTGAACTCCACTGACTCATGAGACATTTCTCTGGCTGAGCATTACTGAGTGGATGTAGTGAAGCAGCTTTGCCTTACGCTTTACCCATGGAGCCATTGTTTGCTACAAGTTTCTGAACCAGGCCTACTTCATTGACTCATAAATGATCATTGGACGTCTGATGGAAGTAAACCTGTGGGCTTTTGCTGGCTTTCAGTGCTGTTGCTTACATCACTTCAGTACATTACAATGCAACTTTTTGGGGAGGGGGGAATTGAGACTACAGCAGTATCCCAGAGTGGTGATTATTCTCAGCCTAGAATGCTTGGGAGATCCTGGGATTGTCTTTAATGTTAATAGTTGAATGGTCACAGGTCAGTCTTGCTATTCTAATTACTGCAAGTCTGAGCCAGTAAGAGTTCTACTTTGCAAGTTACTGAAAGAGTTCAGAATGTGGCCATGCAGCTGTCTAGCCTGGCCCTATGGAAGCTGTAGCTTCTGTCCGGCATTGCCTCTATGAGCTCAGGGAAGACTGCTTTGCCTGTCTTCTGTGTAAGGGAATTTAGAAGTAAGTGCAATTATAATGGGTTTTTTTTTGTTTTTTTTTTTTTAGCTAACCTGGACTTTTTTAGGGTTAGTTCTTTCTTAGTCCTGAATGAGTCTAACAGTTATAATTGCTTAAGAGAATCAAGTACTCAGTAACCCTTAGCTAAGTTTGTGTAACATAACAAAAGTTTATCACGCACCTGTGTTCTAAGTTCTATAGATATGGTGACCACAGGTCCTGGATTTTCAAGTCTAATTTCAGTTTCAAAAATTCTTGTCTGTATTTACCAAGTTTGTGTACTGTAAAATTTGCTTACAACATAGGTAATGTTAATGAAACCAGTTCAGTCCATTGATGTTGGTTTTGATCTATAAAATTGAATTTTTCCCTTTCACTGATTTTTCAGTTGTTTTTACATAATGTGAACACAGCATTTGTTAAGACAAATTAGTAACAGATGGATAGAAAACCATCTAATTCACTTTTTTTTTTAAGACTAAAAAGCAGCTCATGCCTATAATTCCAGCACTTTTTGGGACGGAGGCAGGAGGATTGCTTGAGGCCAGGAGATCAAGACCTGCTTGGACAATATATTGAGATCCCTTGTGTAGACAAAAAATTTAGAAGTCAGTCCGGTGTGGTGGTGTGTGCCTGTAGTCTTAGCTACTCAGGAGGCTAAGGCTAAAGATCACTTGAGCCCAGAAATTCAGCTATGACTGTGCCACTGCACTCCAACCTGGGCAACCCTATCTCTAAATAAATGAAGAAAATAAAAGCTAACAAGCAGGAAAAATTATTATTACAAAAGCAGCACATACTAATTGTAGTGAATTCTGGAAATACAAATAAGCAACAAGAATCACACAAAGATAATAATGGTTAAACTTCTATTTTGTACCCTTCTTATTGGTAAAGATTTTTTTAAATTAACATCTGCCTAAATAATCATTCATGTCCTTAACTAATAACAAGGTGATTTCAAATTTAGCTATTTGAAACACTGATTTGAAACATCTATTTCTGAAAATTTGTTTTAAAATTCTAGCATATGTTATTCTAAATCACGTTGGCTACATAATCATTTTCTGTTTCTTTGGAGGCAATATAACATTCAAGCATTATTTTATCCAGTTGATGTTTGATTTAAAACAAAACAAAGATTGAGCACCACCGTCTCATCCTAATAATCTACCCTCAAGTAACATAAAACTTCATTTATGATTTCACTAGGGCAGATAGTAAGCCTCTCAATTTCATGTTAACTTTCAGAGGTAAGTTAACATTAATATGGTCTGTAAATTGCAAATTGGAGAATGAGACTAAAAATCTTCTTTGATTCTTAGACACATTGTTTTCACACGTTTTAGGATTCTAAATAATTGTGCTGTCAA
Source organism: Cacajao melanocephalus (assembly GCA_963573385.1). NCBI lineage: Eukaryota > Metazoa > Chordata > Mammalia > Primates > Pitheciidae > Cacajao > Cacajao melanocephalus. The sequence goes on from CAUYLG010022326.1 coordinate 18,052, forward strand.
ATCAATAAGTACATTTTGGGTGGGGACTTCCCCCACAAAGAATGTTTTTATTAATAAAATCAATATAGTGTCTTATAAAAGATGACATCTTAGAATTGAGAAAATATAATTGTTAATTTCACTTCATACAATAGAAATTTTCTTATAAAGTCTTTTGGAAAAAATAATAAAATATGATTTTTTAAAAAATTTCTGTGTTATCCTGGGAGAAGCAGTGGAATGTCGAAACTATAGGTTTGGAAGTCAGACAAACCTGGGCTCCATTCCCTGTTCTGCCATTTATTAACTGTATGAATGGGGGCAGATTGCTTAATTCCTATAAATCTCAGGTTCTGCATCTACAGATTGGAGCTAATGGCAGTTCTGTGAGGACTACATAAAGTAACAGATATTAAGTAAGCTGTATAGCTATTAGAATTGAATACGTGTTCTCTTTCATTTGTCCCTTTTTTTCCTGATTCCTCCTTGAACAACTTTCTGTAAAAAAAAAAAAAAAAAAAAAAAGTCTGTGCCATTTAAGTCATTTTGATGTCATTTATAATGCTAGTATTCTATGATAACTTTATCAGGAAGCTAAGAACTAAATTCTCCACTTTAACTCAGGAATTGTGAAAGCTTAGAAACTATATCTGAAAATTGCAGTGTTCTCATTTTTCCTGCGTGGATATTGTGTGGACATGCACCTCTCCTTAACTTACTGGCCTGTGATGCTGTCACTAATTTCATAGCAGACTATTTACATGGCAACCTTAAAACCTTATGAAAATTTAACTTTTTAATTAGTTCTGAAAGACACTTAAAAAAAAAAACTGCAAAAACAAATGTGACCATTTTAACTAAAAGAAAAATATTTTAAGGTATACCTACCCTGACCAGCTGATTATAGTTTCTTTGGTATGAAACCACATAAAACATTTCTGGCTTATAATTCACTCTCCTTTTTATGTCATCTCAATGATGAACTTAATGTTTCTGAAGCATTCCTGTTCATTCTAGGAAAATGGTGAATGTATAACATCTTTGTGTTTATGCTGTCAGATTTTGAGTTCAGAATTCCTCAAATTAGAGACATCTCATCAGTGATGGAGTCACTGTTGCATATTTGTGAATGAGTTCTGTGCTAGTGCAGAAATAAAATGTAGCATCTGAAGTAGCATGCACACGTTGCGGTAATTCAGCAGTTAGGTCTGCACAAGTACAGATATTGCATGTCCAGAAGCAAAGTTGGCATCAGTGCATGCCTTGCATTTCCAGCCAAAGGGATGTTAGTATAGATATTGCATGTTTAAAAATTGAACAGACTATAGCATGTTTCAATTTTTAAAAAGTCATTTATTTATCAAGTATGCATGTCCAAAATTTAGGGACCTATAGTGATGTATAATTCTATACTGTAATATGACCCAAATTAATCCATGGTATATTTAATTATAAAATTTAAAACTAAATGATATTTGGACCTATTTATGAACATAGCAATGCATTCTAACTGTACCTGTTAAAAAAAAAAAGATTCAATAGTTTTAGAGATACACTGTCACCGTTATTTGTAAAAATCACACTAGGACCAAGCTAGGGCTTGCTGTATGTAGTAAGTAAATCAGACAAATAAGCAAGTTTTCATATATTATAATTCTTTTTATTATTACTGATGATATCATAAAGCTTTTCTTCTAAAAGAGAGCATCTTCTCAATGAAGAGATTATATCAGCTTCGCAGAATACTCAGAAATGATTCTGCTTGGAGTGGTAAATATAAATGTTTTCTTAAATTGCTATCATAGCATATGTGCCATTCCAGACTCTCAACCTATTCAGTGTAGCAACAACTGATTACTGGTTTTTTCACAGTATTTCCTTCCTGCCTTATCAAGTTGTATCAAGTTTTCAAGTTTTGTCATCAAGTTTTACCTGAGGCTGGGCCTGGTGGCTAATGCCTGTAATTCAAACACTTTGGGAGGCTGAGGCAGGTGGATCACTTGAGCTCAGGAGTTCAAGACCAGCCTAGCCAACATGGCAAAACCTCATCTCTACTAAAAATACAAAAATTAGCTGAGTGTGGTGGCACATGCCTGTAATTCCCAGCTATTGGGTAGGCTGAGGCAGGAGAATCACTTGAACCCAAGAGGCAGAGGTTCCAGTGAGCTGAGATCATGCCACTGCACTCCAACCTGGGCAACAGAGTGAGACTCCGTCTCAAAATAAATAAAGTTTTGCTTTACTGGTATAACTTAAGGTAATAGGAGAGACTCTTAGAGAATCAAAAATATATTTGAGATTATGGACCTCTGTATAGCACCATGACAAATCCAACTTTCCCTGGTCATGCTGTTGCAGTAGAGTATGGGTGTCCTAAGAAACTGTTTCCCCTATTTGGCTAAAATCAGCCTCTCACACCTATTTTTGGGAAACAAATGTTATTATATGGTATATACAGTACCACAGACTGTGACTTACACAGCATGCATTGCCTTACATTTGATCATTCTGCTATTAAGGCAGGCTCGTAATTGTCAGTATAGAGAAATACTCTTACAGCAGACAGCTGCTTCCCCAGCATCCCATCTACATCAGGTGGCCATGTCCAAAACAACTGAAGCTGATTTTTATATTAAAAATTACAGATTCGCAGTGATAATTAATAAGTAATCTGCTGACGTGAACTTCCCATGACTCAGTCTATAACAGTTTAAGTTAAACTTGTTTACTACAATATGTTTGATAATAGAACAAAGTACCTTATCAGTATCACACCTACAGCCGTCCATCTGGGAGCACTGGGAGAAGGAACCTGAATGTCTTTTTCAGTTATAATGTGGAATGGGAGGAAAGTAAGGAATTATGTCCACAATACCTGGGTGAAAAGTAGAGTTGGACAGATGTATGATGAGGTTTGAGAAAGCTAACAACCTTGAGTCTATGAACAAAGTGATAGTAGCTTAATCCTTAGGTCTATTAAAAGTTAAATGAATGCATGTGCAATTTCCCTAATTTACATTATATGGAGTGATAGGACATTAATCGTGGTCCACCAGCCTAAAAAGTTATTTGAATAAATTTTTCTGAAGATGAACATGTGATTGTCACACTTGATTTAATACATTAGACTTTGATTTTGCTCTGTTCTCAGAGCACCTGATGTAGAGCAAAGCTTTAGAATGACTTTTTTTTTCATCTTAAGAAGGGTCACATCTTTTCTTTAAATATTTTCCCCAACAATTTGAGAGGAGTTTCTTTTGCCATCAGTCCTCAGAAGGGTTTTAGTCTTGGCTTTTCAGTTCAGAGGAATGGTAATACCCCTTGCCTTTCTTTGGTCACAATTCGCTATAGAGTTATCGCCTGCTGTTTTGTTTTGTTTCTCTTCCAGAGTGAAAGAATTGAAAAAGGCCAAGGAACTTGAAGACATACAGCAGCATCCCTTAGCAATGTGACATTGCTTTTCAGACTGTTTTCATTTCTGTTTTTAGCAGAGACATGCAACAGCAACACACGCGCACACACACACACGTACACACACACACACACAATCCCTCTGCAGTTTTGGAGAGATCAGCTGCAGGATTTTAACAGGAATGTTTTGGTCATTGCATTTGCACTTTCATGGACAACTTTTAATTTGATCAGCAAGACATCTTGGAACTCAATCCTCTGTTGGATCGTGGGAAATCAAGACACCAGGAGGAATTGAAAGAGGCTTCCTCTTCTCAGGAAGAAGCCATTTCCTTCTCATATAGGGCTGTATTCAAACATCGTGTGGAACTGTACAAATATTTATACCAAAAATATAGATAAGAAAAGGTGGGGCTATACTAGCAACAAAAAAGAATGCTGTTCCTGCACCTGCCGGTCATTTCCAAGAAGCTGAATCTTTGGGATTGATTCTCAGTGGAGGGCTTAGATCATACAAAAACCTTTATTGGGTCCATGTGTTTTCATTTTCTTCACTGTTTATTTTTGTTTGTGTGTTTGTTTGTTTGTTTGTTTGTTTTAATCTCTACAGCACACTTAATGCAACTTTTGAAATCTGCGGGTTTTTAATGTCTTGTGGAAATTTGCAGAGGGGCAGGTGTGTGGTAAACGGGTAATGCATGGGAAATAATGAGAAGCAGCTCACAGAGTTTCAACTTCTTTTCTTGTCCCCACCACCTTCCAAGAACCTGCGAGGGTAGTAATCATCTTGTCCCCTTTTTCATCTTCAGCACTTTAATTTCTTTGCCTTACTTTCATGTGCAATGAGAATTACTTAAGAAGTGGTAAAGAAGCATGTAGCCTTTTTTAGTAACCCTGGAAACTGTAGTAATTCTAAGGAATCATGAACCTTGCCTGGACATTTGCCACCTAAAAGATCAGTGTGGTGCTGCGTTCTGGCCAGTAAATTCCATGTTTTTGGCTATATCTCATCCAAACTGAGCAGTTTCTGTGTATATATAGAAGGTAGAAATGAAAAGTGAGAAAATATTTGAAAGGGATTATATTAATTGCTAAATATTTTATTCACAAAGGTCAATAACATGGCAAGATAAAATTATTTGTATAGTTTTGTCTGAATGAGCGAGAAAAATGTGGATGTACTGTTTGTATATATTGTATATATTAAAACAAAGAGATATGTGCATGAAATCAAGAACAAAGAAATGAACAAAAGCAAAGCATTAGTGGCTATGGTCTGTAAAATGAAACAAAAAAAAAACTTTATTTCACTATAAGAGTACTTTATTTTAAATGTTCTTTAGAAGAACATTTTGCTAAAGCATGACTAAACTGCAAAAAAAAAAAAAAAGAGCTACTGTATTTAGACTTAGGAAAAAAGGCAGAGTAACATTACTTAAAAAAAAGGATATGTTTACATTTAATTTTAGCTACCAGGAGTTTAGTTTATTTTATTTAAAATTTATTTGCCAATGGTGCCAAGTAATGTGAATGCTAATACTGCTTAAGAAAATTAAGTTACTTTTGCAAAACGGATAATCATAAGATGAATCAGTATGTAGCTTAACACCACCCACTCACTCCAACAAAGAACACTTAGAATGATCAAAAACCTGACAAAGGAAATAGTATGAAAAGTAGAAAAATGTCACGTTTCTGTATCTCCTGCTGGAAATCAGAAAATGTATTAAAATTGCACACAAAAATAACTTAAAATGAAAAAGATGCAGACTGGTCTTTAGAGATGGCATGGTATATTACTATTTCCACATAATAAGGAGCCAAAGAAATCTGATGCTTTTAACAACTAAACTAATGTTAAATTGAGAGAATAAAGTTCGCATTTGCTGATGCCAGTTTAAAATTCCCAGGTTACGTTTGAGGATCAGTTGGTGTAAAGCTGAGATGTTTTTTCTTGGTTCTGGCTGCCAACTGTCAGTTAAAACTCAAGGCTTGTTGTGAAGCCTAAAAATATTCACAAATAAGCTTTTAAACTGGTGTCTTTGGAAGGAAGGTAGATACAAAAAGATTGTGGTAAAAACTGGGGTCAGTGCTCTTGGTGCCTTTTCTATAATTGTACTTGTTTTTTAATTACTTCCTTTCACTGCCAACCTCGAATTACTGTACAGTATATGTCTTTCTGCTTGTGATCAGCTTTGACAACAGTGACAGCCCCACAACTAGTAGCCACCTGTACATTTGTAAACTGACCTGACTCAATTTTGTTTTTAAATGTGTGGGTTATGTTGCAGCTGTTGCAGTCCCCCAGATTCCTATTATTTTACACAATTTGACCTATAGGAGGACACTGAGTAATTTACAAACACAAATGCATTCATAAATGGGAACAGAATGTGAAAGCCAGCTCTTTCAGGATACCCCATAATACTGAATTTAGATATCTTTATTCCATTTATTATGGTACAAATAACTGATCTTTTGACCAGAGTAATGACCTCAGTGGATTTGCTTTAACCCTCACATATATATTTTTTTTAATGTTTCACATGTTACATTATTAGCTGAATACGTTAGAAAATTACAGATGATAGAGACTTCCATAGAATTAAGAGGGTTCTCATGGAGGGGATAGGAAGTAGGTTTAAAGCCTGCCGATGTAACCTACCAGTACAACTGTGAATCCTAGGTGAGGCAAAAATGCACTTCCACTGAAATGAAGCATTTCTGACCGCTTTTTCTTGGTTATGAATCTTAATTTCAAATATAAGATGATAGGTAAGCGCAGCTTTCTTGGATAATCTGAATTCCCAAGTGCCAGGAGTAGGATTTCATTATAAAATTAATAGCTAATCTTATTCTATCTCCTGAAGATTTAATTGCTATTCTTGTTACCCATTCGAAATCAGCTGTACTGTGTGAACGAAATAAAAGACAATAACACGAACCCCTCTCTGGCTGCACGGTCGCTCATGGCAGTTCCACACAGTAGTTGGCGCCCAATGGGGGGTCCCCGAGACTTGCATGTAAAACTAGTCTAGATGTCTTCTTTTTTGTAAGTTTTATTTTTGTAATTGTGCATGTAAAGCATCATTGAATCAATGGATCTGTTGAAGAACTCAGCTGCTGGAAACCATGCAAAATGTTTTGAATTGCCCTTAAAATATGGAAAATGTTTTCTGAATGCTTTATATTCTTTCTGCTGTAAATTAAAAATGAAGAAAATTTCCCCATACTACGTGTGTGTTTTGCTTTAATGTGACCAGGTAGTGCAATCTAAGGTGATAGGCACATATTTCAGAACATACGCAACAATTTCAAATATTTCCTTCTGATCCAGATGGAATGTTTTGACATTGAATGTTACATTGTTTCAGATAGTTCCACGGAAGAAAAAATGTCTTGGAGCCACCATTCCGAGAGCTTTCGCCTCTTTCCAGCACATCTCAACATGTCAATCATTTGTGTGAGGCAGTGCAGTTATTTGAAAGATAAAAGACATTAATTTACCTTTTGTTACAATCCTCTGAAGTCTTCTAAAAGGCATTTTGCAGCAGATTCCGAATGTCCTCCTTTCTGAGTATTCTGTCATCACTGCTCCATTCCCTTTCATTATCTCCCTAGTGGTCCCTCTGCCATCTAATCCATCTGGCCGCTACTGCCAGAGAAATTTTGCATCATAGATCTCCCAAGTCCGCGAGTCAGTGGTTTCCAGGGCCCACTACATTTAAATGACATTTTTCTTGTTTATCCTCTTTATTCAGTCTTCTTTTCACTTGTACCCAGCCTGCACCTTCTAGGTGGTCTGTGCACCGTGCGTCCATTTTCACTGCTTTGTTCATGGTGTTTGTCCATCCCTTACCTGGAAAGTTCTCTTTTCCACTACTCAAATCCCACCGCCTTTGTGACACTCTCGTTTATTCGAATATATATATTAACGTTTCCCTTTTCAAAGTATTCTATGTAGAGTTGGAAAAGACATCATAGTACTGTATTTTTTACTTCTCGTCTAAGAGATCCCCCGAATGACCTATTAGTGGTTGTGTTTTTTTATGTAGGAAACTGTTGGTAGGAATATTTCAGTAACAAATACATTACAAAGTAACACTGCGTTCAGATTTGTGCTTCCCTTCCTTCAACCAAAACCTGAGGATCTATTCTGTGCTAGGGCCTGAAAATACAGAAATGAAGAAACTACAGCCCTAACGCCAAGGCTCTCGTAAGCAGGTTATAATATGATCTGCAGTGACAAATATTTGTGTCACCAATGAAAACCTGAAGACCGGGAACCTAACCCAACCCCAAGCCTGTGACAAATACCCGAAATGGACTTCTTATTTCATTTTCACTACTTTCTTAGAGAAACATGGTGTCCCAGGATCACTAAATTAATCTGGAACGTTCAGCAGACGCCAATCATCTGTCTCTAATACTGTTAGAGCGAAGTGCTCCCCGGGCCCAGAATAACATGAGATGCCCCTACCCTCACCCACACAGTCCCTCGCCAGTGCCTAACGCACCACCCTTGCAGACCACGTCCCCAAGCGCCAGCGCGGGCTCGGTGCGGAGAGGGAGCTGTATTGACCTGCGCTCTGCGTTTCGGAGCCCGAACCGCCCTGGGAACCCTGTGGCCCTCGAGTTCCCAGGTAGCCTCGTCCTAGATGCGCCCGCCCACTTCCGGCGCGCCCCTCGCGGCCCAGCGAGCCCCGCCCACTCCTGCCGGTCCCGCCCGGTGACGTCTTTGCCTCGCGCCGCGCCGTCCCGCCCATCTCCCTGGCCTCTGGTCGCCGCTGCGCTTCTCTCTCGACCCTCGCTCGCAGCCGCCGCCGCCAAAATGTGAGTGACTTTACGCTACGCGGGCGGCTTCGGGCCCCGCAGGCGGCAGCTCAAGGCTGGGACTGCCGTACTGCCCAGTTACCGCCGGCCGCCGCTCGGAAGTAGGCCGGGGCTGCGCTGGGATACCAAGGCCTCGGGGTGGGCGGTGGCCCTGGGGGCGCGGGCTGCGGACTGGCCGGGTGGGTCCCGCGGCCAGCGGGCGGACGCGGAAGGGGCGAGGGCGGGGCGGCGAGGCGCTTCCCGGAGGAAGTTAGCTGCCCGCCGCACCCCGCTTCTCGCCCCTTCCCCTTCTAGCCCCCGAGGTCCGTGAGAGGAACTGGGACAGCTGGTCTGGTTCGGGAGCGCCCGCTCTCAGCCCGGTGCTGCGCTGGGCCCCAGAAGTTGCGAAGGAAAGGACCTCGGGCCTGTCCTGAGCCGCTATGGCCCGAGGGGTCCCTTGCCTACCTAGGGGCATCTACACTGGGAAGATGACTTTACCATGGGCCTTCGCTCTCAAGCGAAAGCGCTCTTGTGGCCCTTGCAAACCGGTGCTTCCAGTGGTAACGGTTAGAGAATGCTAATTAAGAATCACAAGGACCCTCTCTTCCACCTCCGTTTTGCTCATTGCTCACCGTCGGAGGAAGCCCCGGGTTTCTTCCAGGAGCTGGCGACACCCCTCGAATGTTCGCGCTAAGGCTGTTGTGCCAATAGATCACAGTGGTTAACATCCAGAGCCAGGCCGGGCATGGTGGCTCCTGCTTGTAACCCCAGCACTTTGGGAGGCTGAGGCAGGTGGATCACAAGGTCAGGAGTTCAAAACCAGCCTGGCAAACATGGTAAACCCCCGTCTCTACTAAAAGTACAAAAAATTAGCCAGGTGTGGTGGCGTGTGCCTACAATCCCAGCTACTCGGGAGACTGAGGCAGGAGAATCGCTTGAACTCAAGAGTCTGAGGCTGCGGTGAGCAGAGATTGCACGATAGCATTCCAGTCTGGGTGACAGAGCAAGACAGCGTCTCAAAAAAAAAAAAAAAAAAAAATCTAGATACAAGGTACACAGGACCTCATCTAAAAACAGGCTGTGCTACAGCCAGCTGTGTTGACTTTCTAAACCTCACTTTACTCATCTGTAAAATGGGAGTAATATTCCCCACAAAGAGTTATGAGCGTTAAAGGAGAAAATACGTGGAAGGAGTCTAGCACCATGGCATGGTCCTTACTTATTACCTACCAGACACTAAGCTCTGAGCCCAACAGCGATGGACTCTGTTGTAGCCCTGGTCATTGACACATGATAGATGTAAAGTAACTGTTCAAACAGTTCATCAGACTGTTGTATACCAAGGCACATGCTAGGTGCTATCTAGGATACAGAGAATGAGAAGACCCAAGAACGTGTGATTTATTCGAGGAGGCAGGACTTTGTACCTGAAAAACCAAAGTGATACTGTCCAACTAAGTGAGCCAATAATAACTTGAGAGTCAGAGTGGTTAAGAAAGATCTGCCTGGGGAGAAATAAAGCCTTTGCTGAAGATTTTAAAAGATGAGTACCTTCCTGGGCCGGGTGCAGTGGCTCATGCCTGTAATCCCAGTACTTTGGGAGGCTGAGGTGGGTGGATCACCTGAGGTCAGGAGTTCGAGACCAGCCTGACCAACATGGTGAAACCCCATCTCTATTAAAAATACAAAATTAGCCAGGCATGGTGGCACATGCCTGTAATCTCAGCTACTTGGGAGACTGAGGCAGGAGAATCGCTTGAATCCAGGAGGCGGAAGTTGCTGTGAGCCGAGATCGCCCAGTTGCACTCCAGCCTGGGCAACAAGAGCAAAACTCCGTCTCAAAAAAAATATATATAAAAAAAAAGAGTACCTTCCTAAAAGAGGAATCATTGCTTCAACTCAACTTTCCGAAAAAGAAAAAAAAAGGACAGTAGAATTTACCTATCTTGGGATCAGATACTAAAGGGATACAAAGTAGATCCTATTAAACCTTCATGTTTGTCCCTTTGGTAGGTGGGACAGTCTTGGAAATTACAGCAAAATTAGAAGAAATGCCATTAAAATTTGTTCATTGCTTCAGGAAGAATTTCTTTTTCTGCTTTAGTTCTGATGTAAGAGATTGTTAACAGTAAGAGTCCCGGAGTAACACCTTTCTTTTCGTTTTTTTTTTGTTGTTGTTGCTGTTGTTTTTGTTTTGAGATAGAATTTTGCTCTTGCTGCCCAGGCTGGATTGCAATGGCGCGATCTCAGCTCACCACGACCCCCGCCTCCCAGGTTCAAGCAATTCTCCTGCCTCAGCCTCCCGAGTAGCTGGGATTATAGGCATGCACCACCATTCTCGGCTAATTTTTTGTGTGTTTTTTTTCAGTAGAGACAGGGTTTCTCCATGTTGGTCAGGCTGGTCTCGAATTCCTGACCTCAGGTGATCCACCCGCTTTGGCCTCCCAAAGTGCTGGGATTACAGGCGTGAGCCACTGCACCCAGCTAACATTTTTATACTTAAGAAAATGTATTTGGAATGGGAATTTACTCATGCTCCTGCCTTTACATGTTCCAGGTCTACAGGTCCAGCTGCTGCCGCTGGCAGTAATCGAAGACTTCAACAGACACAAAATCAAGTAGATGAGGTATTGCTCTGAAATGTTGGAAACCTGAATTTGAAACAAGTATGAGAGCACTCTGGAAATCTGTTTAGAAAAAGTATCATAAAAGTGTGAATGTAAAGCAAATTCTGACTGTGTCATAATTGTAACAAAATTTTGCTCCCTGCTGTGCTGGAAGATCTGATCTAAGCAAAAGTCAGACTCTAGGCTTCATGCTTGATTTTCTGTGATAGAATCACAAACCTGTACATAACATTATCTCAGGAAAAATCAAAAATCATGTACCTAAAGCATGAACACCACTCCCTGAGTACGTTCCCCAAGAACCCCTTGATAAAATAGGATAATAAAATGTTAAGGATAAGGGCTCTAGATTGCTCAAGCCAAGACCGGTTCCTCTGATGAGATTTTTTTATGAAAATGCTTTGTCCTGTAGTCTGACTTAATAGTTACCCAGCCTGAACAAGCCTCTGTAAAATTCCTCTTGACAGTTGTCCATTGACACACAGAAGGTAGAGGCTGTCAGACTCCATTAGCCCAGCAAATCTCTCTTTGTAGAATTCTTGAGCTAAAGGACCTTCATCTTTTGTTCTGCACTGTTGTGTGGAGAACCACAGCAGAAGATTGAGAAATTCAGACTAGTATTTCCACATTCCTAAAAGCTGTCACTGTCCGACAGATATATTTCAGTCTTTCTACATTTAGCTGTCCTAAAAAAAACAGTTAAAGTTACGTTAGATAATGTTGTTAAATAATAACATTTTGATCTGATGGTTTTATGAACTTCTAAACATTTTAGATTTTCATAGTAAGAAACCCATTATAATTCTGTCCTGCCTGAAGCTTTTGTTTACTTAAAATATCTAATTGGATTCTTTTAACCAAAGGAGTTTTAAGGAGAGGTGTTTTTTTTTTTTTTAATTGAGGCAAAATTCCCATAACGTACAACAAAACATTTTAAAGTGTATAATTGAGTGTCATTCAGGCTATTCATAATGTTTTGCAATCATTGCCTCTATTTTCAAAACTTTTCCATCACCCCGGAACACCTCATACCCATTTAGTAATCATTCGCCATTCCCTCTTCCTCCCATTCCCTGGTAACCTCTAATCAGCTTTCTATTTCTGTGGATTTGCCTGTTCTGGGCGTGTCATGTAAAAGGAATCATACAATATGTGGCCTTTTGCATCTACCTTCTTTCACGTAGCACAATGTTTTTCACATTCATTCGAGTTGTAAGGTATTGTACTGTGTTCCTTTTTACGGTTGAGTAATGTTCTATTGTGTGTGTATACACAATTTGTTGGTCCATTTATTTGTTATTGAGTCTTTCAGTTGTTTCCACCTTTCAGCTATTATGAATAATGCTGTTATGAATATTCACAGATAAGATTTTGTTTAGACATATGCTTTCATTTCTCTTTAATACATACCTAAGAGTAGCATTGCTAGGTCCTAACTCTTTAGTTTCGTGAAGAACTGCCAAATTGTTTTCCACAATGGCTGCATCACTTTATTTTCTCAGCAGCAATGTCCAAGAGTTCCTGTTTCTCAACATCCTTGCCAACACTTGTTTTCCATTGTTTTGATTATAGCTCTTTTGGTCTTCATTTGCGGTTCTCTAATGATCCGTGATGTTAAGCATCTTTTCATGTGCTTATTGGCCATTTGTGTGTCTTTGAAGAAATGTCTGTTCAAGCTTTGCCCATTTTTTAATTGGGTTGTTTGTTGTTCTGTTTTTGAGTTGTGAGAGTTTTTTATGCATTCTGGATATTAAATTTTTCTTTATCAGACATGTGATTTGCAAATACTTTCTCCCATTCTGTGGGTTGTCTTTTACATTCTTCATAATGTTCTTTTTTTTAGTTTTTATTTTTTTGAGATGGAGCCTTGCTCTGTTGTCCAGGCTGGAGTGCAGTGGTGTGATCTCAGCTCACTGCAGCCTCCAACCCCCAGGCTCAAGTGATTCTCCTGCCTCAGCCTCTGGAGTAACTGGGATTACAGGCACCCTCCACCTTGCCCAGCTAATTTTTTGTATCTTTAATGGAGACAGTGTCTCACCATGTTTGTCAGGCTGGTCTCGAACTCCTGACCTCAGGTGATGTGCCTGCCTGGGCCTCCCAAAGTGCTGGGAGTACAGGCGTGAGCCTCCGCTCCCAGCCTGATAATGTTCTTTGATGCACAGAAGTTTTTAACTTTTATGAAGTCCAGTGTATCTGTTTTTCCTTTTGTTGTTCTTGATTTTGGTATCAAATCTAAGAATCCTCAGTCAAATCCAAAGTAATGAAGATTTACCCTTATGTTTTCTTCTAAGAGTTTTATGGGTTTAGCTCTTAAAGTTAGATTGTTGATCCATTTTGAATTACTTTTTGTATATAGGGTGAGGTAGGGATTCAATTTCATTCTTTGGCATGTTGGCTCTTCAGTTGGCCCAGCACTGTTTATTGAAAAGACTGTTCTTTCCCCTGTTGGACGGCCTTGGCACTCTTGTGCCATAGATCCTTGGGTTGACTTCTGGACTCTTGGTTCTTTTCCATCAGACTATATGTCCTTATGCCAGTATCACAGTGTTTTGATTACTGTAGCTTTGTACGTTTTGAAATTAGGATGTGACTTTGGGGAGTATCGCCCCCTTAGCGATATTTTTAAGTCTTCTAGTGTGTGAACATAGGATGTCTTCTCATTTAATGAAGTCTCTTAGCAATTTCTATTAGCAGTGCTTTCTAGTTTTCATTGTCCAAGTCATTCACCTTTTGGTTAAATTTATTCCTAGGTATTATTCTGTTGGATGCTATTGTAAACACAATTGTTTCCTCAATTTCCTTTTCAGATTATTTGTTGCTGGTGTATACAAACACAACTGATTTCTCTGTGTTTCTGTTGTACCCTGCAGCTGTGCTGGATTTGTTAGCACTAACAGTTTGTTGTGGATTCTTTGGTATTTTTTATGTAGAGAGAATCATCTGCAAGTACAGATAGGTTTATTCTTCTTTTCCAATTTGGATGCCTTTTCTTTCTCTTGACTAATTGCTCTGTTCAAAACTTCCAGCACAGTGTTGAGTAGCAGTGTGAAAGTGAGCATCCTTGTCTCATTCCTGATCTTAGCAGGGAAGTCTTTCATCCCTGAGCATACTAGTTGTGGATTTTTCCATAAGTGCCATTTATCATATTAAGGAAATTCCTTTCTATCCTTAACATGCTGATTGTTTTTATCATGAAAGAGTGGGCCCATTATTTTCAAAGTGAAAGTTTGGCTCAAAGTAATAAAGTGCTGACCTGGAAGAAATAATGTGCCTGTACATTATCTTTGAAATCTCTGTTCCTCCATTTTTTTTGAGACAGAGTCTCATTCTGTTGCCCAGGCTGAAGTGCAGTGGCGCAATCTCACCTCACTGCAACCTCTGCCTCTTGGGCTCAAGTGATTCTCCTGCCTCAGCCTCCTGAGTAACAGGGATTGTAGGCGCCCACAACCATGCCTGGCTAATTTTTTTGTATTTTTAGTACTGAGACAGGGTTTTGCCGTGTTCGCCAGGCTGGTCTCGAACTCCTTTGCACAGGTGATCCACCTGCCTTGGCCTCCCAAAGTGCTGGGATTACAGGTATGAGCCACTGCGCCTGGCCCTGTTCCTCCGTTGTTTGTGCATTACTTGCTGTGATCACACTCATCTAGGTGGTGGACATAATGCGAGTTAACGTGGACAAGGTTCTGGAAAGAGACCAGAAGCTCTCCGAGTTAGATGACCGTGCAGACGCACTGCAGGCAGGCGCTTCTCAATTTGAAACAAGTGCAGCCAAGTTGAAGAGAAAATACTGGTGGAAGAATTGCAAGGTAATTTTCTTTTCACTCACCTTTATATTAAGTCCCCCTCTCCATTCTCAGAGAATCAACAGGCTACAGATAATGGACTCTCATGACTCTGGGAGATGGGTTTGACTTCCTACACGTGGAACTATGGGTCCACTGGGAATCCGAAATACTGACTGCATACCCTTTCGTAGCCCCACACTAGGGATCCTCTACGTGCTGTGGCTGATCTTCAGAAGATGCACGTAGAACAGGAATATCCAAAATCACTCATGGTTATCAGCCCTTCCCAACCCTCCACCCTAGCAGGGCCCCAAACACAGATAGGAGAGGGCTGGAATTGGTCAGTTGTTTGTGTAGTTCTGTGAATGGTTCCAAGGTCAAGGGAAAGAAATGCTTCAAAGCCACAGTGTGCTCAACAGAAGAGTAGAAAGCAGCCCTCTCAGAAGTGTGAGCCAAAGCAGTTTTTATACAGTTAGTGAGTTAGTGTGCTGCGACAAGATACAGATGTGTGCTGTCCTCTGCCTTGTTTACAAGTGACACTTTCAGACACAGGGCAAGCTGAGTAGCCAGCCCTTCCATATGTGGAATACTCGTGTACACAAACAAATGCCTAGCTAGAGGCCACAGATCATTTGAACATCTTTTTTAAAAAGCAGATAAGTTACCTTCAGGCCCTAATCAAGAACATTTAATTTAGGCTTTAAAAATTATGAATTATTCCAGACTGTATGCACCTGAATTTCCCTTTCAGTGACTAGACAAATATTATATGATACTTTTCAACAAGCACGTTATGTCTGTGTTTGAAATGTGATGTGGACATATGTTTTGTTACAGATGTGGGCAATAGGGATTACTGTTCTGGTTATATTCATCATCATCATCATCGGTGAGTTCCCCTTTTCTAAACTCATTGGAAAAGTCTTCTCCATGTATTCACAGACCACTGATTTTGTGTACAAGAACTCAGACTAAAATTTCCCTCTGAAACGTTAGTTTTGGCTAGGTGGTGAGTCAGGCCTGTCATCTCAAAGCTTTGGGAGGCCAAGACAGGAGGATCACTTGAGGCCAGGAGTTCAAGACTAGCCTGGGCAACACAGCATCTCTACAAATAATTATTAATAATTAACCAGGTATGGTAGTGCACACCTGTACGTCCCAGCTACTCAGAAGGCTGAGGCAGGAGGATTGCTTGAGCCCAGGAATTCGAGGCTGCAGTGAGCCATGATCATGCCACTGCACTCTAGCCTAACAGAGTGAGTTTCTCAAAACCAAACAAAAAAAAGGTTCATTTATTCCAAGGTTTTCAGTTTTCTTTAATAAATGTTTTAAGTACTTGAGTTTTATATATGAGATTTCTGATATAAACAATCCTTTGATGTTAGAGGAAATTTATTCATTTCCACTTCTTTTCTCTGAATATATTTTTAGCATCTATTTCCTTTTATGTAATGTAGTGATTAAAAACATGGACTACCTGTGATCCATCCTGGTTCCACCACCATCCAGCTGTGTGGCCGTGGACAAGCAATTTAACATCTCTGGGTTTCAGTTTCGCCATTTGTAAAATGGGGATAATAGTACTTGCCTTGTTTGTTTATTAGAGGACAGATTTGGTAAATATATAAAGAGTGCTTAGGTTGGTGCCTGGCATATAATAATAAAAATAATAGCTATATAAATAAAATGTGTATGTATACACATACAAACACACACATTCAACTATTATATAATATTGAAATAACTCATTGCCATTGGTAGCTCAATATATGAGAACTATTCAGAGAAACATGACTTCTTTCATTGATACGTAGATATTCGTAGGGCTCTAGGGCCCCACAGGGTCGTGAGGTGTCCCTTATGTTGTGCTGAGGTGCAGTATCCGAGAAGTAAAGTGACAGAACACTGAAGAACTGGTGAAGAGCATCTGGACTCGGGGGGCCATGCAACCTATGAGCGGAGATGAGCGAGAGCCCCAAATGCCCAGAAGCATCGGTATTTATTAGGTACAAGTAGGGGGCAGGGTCGTGAGTGAGGTCATCATCTATAGGCTTAGTAATAGGGCATACATAATCACGTGAGTCACAAGTGAGGGGGCCACCCCATTATGTCACTTGGGCAGAGTGATGGGTCGTGTGCAGTAGGGGGCCATGTACAGAAAAGGGGCCCACCCCCATTAGGTCACCGAGGCAAGGAGGTGGGCTGTGTACAACAGGTGTCGTGCACAACACTTCTTATCTGGGGGCTGGAGACTTCAAAGGATTTCTAATAGAAGGATACCATAAGCCAGTGCAGTGGGAGCTGACAGACTCATGCTCTTCTCTTAAGATATTTATGGGAGGATGATTTGAGCTAGCACAGAAGCGAGAAAAGACTGACAGGGTATACAGCTGCCGTGATTGGTGACACCAGAGGGGTTCTTCTCCCTCGGTTATTTCCAGGATCTCAGGCCTGAGGCCTATTTTCCACAGGAACTGGATGCAAGGTACTATAACTCCTTGCTCCAAGCCTGCCATACAGTGTATGTCCTTTCAGGCAGGGATGCCACTGCCTGGGTCTTTGGTTCTCGTCCTGGTCTGGTTGTTTTCCCATGTACTGCTTCTGTTCTGTGACTGCTCTAGGCATTCCTCCTACTACAAACTACTATATGGTTATATAGAAGGATTCTATAAATCAGCATTAAATGTGTCAATACAGCTCTGACTACACTACCTATATGATTATATAGAAAGATTATATAGAACTAAGTATGCTAGATAAAAGTATTAAGTATGATTATATAAGATAGATATATGTAAGCAGTAAGTTATACTTTAGGCACTAATTCTATAAACTAATATATTATTATATATAAAGGATTATATAAAGGAAATAGCTGAGTAATAACACTAAACTAAGATATTCTTCAGGCACTAATTGTGCCTGGGGTCTGGACAGTTCTCCTTCCTCAGTGCCCATGGGAGTATTACCCACAGATGTTAGTGTATGTTTCATTTTAGCAGGAAGGTACAGTTATTAGATCCTTCTGATTCTAGTGTCCTTCCTCTGGCTCTCTGTAGAATGGAGAGAAGCCAGTAGTAGGAAATCAGCCCAGTCTAATTTCTGATGCATTTAGACTGCAGCATTGGATGTTCACTTGGGGTTCGTTCTGAGAGACTAACCTGTTTCCCCTGCTTTTTTGCTTCTCTCCTGCCTCTTAGTGTGGGTTGTCTCTTCATGAAGAACCAGTGGAACTCAAACCTGCTGTTTAAGAAACCTCTTCAAGACTTTTGACTTAGAACCTGCTATATTATCAAGCTTACCTACTGTTATCTCTAAAATGATTATTTTGTGTTAGTTAATGTAAAGTTGAATTTCTAGGAAACGTGCCTTTGTTTTTTAATAATATGCACTCCAAATTAGAAGTAAGGCCAGCCCCATCCACATTTTGCACATTGTCTTTACAGATTTACATATGGGCTGATGAAGAGGCCTTCTGAAGTTCCAGAGTGCTATCAGCTAGATGTAATGGTGTCACTGATTAATTGCCATTGCTCCCAGTTACTTATCCTTGTCATTCAGCATTAGTTTTAGAATCACATTTTAAACCTTTGGGTAATCGATTTCCAACTTGTGCCTTCCAGAAGAAAACACTACTGCCTAACACAAATCTGTGATAACAACAGTCTGTGCCTTATTTTGATAATTTTCTGATTCCCTGTAAGAGAACCCTCTACTTTTTGTAAGCACTACTGACTCTCGCTGTATTTAAGATAAGATGCTGGTGAAGAGCTTTTGCTCTTGCATTAGATTTACGTTCTTGTTATGTATCACTTGCTAAAAATATTGTTTTAATCAAAACCTCTTTAAAAATTTTTATAGAACTATGGCTATGACCAAAGTTTCTATTTTACCAAAAAGTTAAATACCGATAAAATGGCCTTAAGTCTGTTCCTGACAGTTAAATTCAGAAATGTGCCAAATGGAACTCAAGGTGCCCCTTCAGAATTAAAATCGTAACCTTGTGTATGAACCGTCCACATCTTGACAGGCCTTTCTTCCTTTTGAAATGCTGTAGACAGTGTGGCTCCCCTTCTGATTCAGTATTTTGCATGTGGGTTAGAGAAGGTTTGAGGTAGACTCTGACCATCTCATTCCTATAGACAAAAGAGTTTAACACAGCAGTTGGCAGATTATCAGCTGTGGACTCCAGCATGTTTCTAATAATTATGCGACCAACAATTCTGTAGCCTTCAAGTAAGACCACCTGTGAACTTGATCATTACCTGACCCAGATAGGACGATAAACTAGCTTTTTGGAGTTTCCTATTTTTATTCACATTCTGCTTCCTAAATCAGTCTTCTAAATGATGCCTGCAATTAGGCATTGGTCAGGGGTGGATGGCTGTTTTCACAGTAGCCAACCAGAGACCTTGCTTTGGTATCAACAACTGCAGAGGATGCTGCTGTGGAAGGAACTGTTGTCATCAGAGAAACTTTGTCATCGGAGAGACTTTTCTTGTATGCATGAGACTTTCAACATCTGGATACACAGCTTAAAGATGGAATTCGGGTATGAAAGAAAACAGGCAAGGAGGCACTGAGGGAGAAGGACACAGACTTGATTGCTCTGTGGCTCGTTACTGGAATATTCTAAAATTATCGTTCACATGCTGTTATGACTTACAAAGCAGCAATAGCTGAGGTGCACCAGGACACAGGTTTCATTTTTTTAATGTCTGTTCCCTTAACATCACTGAGTGATTTGTTGTTGAAGACAGCCTTGCAGTATGGCCAGCTATGAAGAGAAAGCAGCTGTTTGTGTTCGGACATAGCCCCCCGCCTCCCAAGCACAGGGTCTCTGGCCCGGTCTGACTCTGAAACCTTGGTGCTCACTCCTTGGCTACAGTGCTCAGTCCCATGTAACCCACTGGCTCCTGCGTTAACCCGGAAATACCTCGCTTGTATCTGTGCACTTAGCTGGGAACTTACCCACTGTAATGACCTGAATAAAGTGTTAATAAACGTGGTTGTGGCTCCTGTGTTCCTTGTAGAGGAATAGCTGCGCCTGGTCCAGATCCTAAAAATGGCATTCCTTGCTGCTCCCCATACCTGCCCCTTACAAACCCTGAAACTCTCTCCCACCAGCCCCTCTATAGGTACTCTACCCTCTAGTACCCAGCATTTCCCCATGCCCAAGTGAACAGAAGCAAACCACTCCCCTCGTGAAAAGTGCTTTCTAGCATAGGAGATGCGGGGAAAACTGGCTTTTACACAATTACCAAAATACAGGATTTGGCTTTGGAGTTGGTCTTTCAAAAGTGATATGCAGAGCTGGCCCTGGATGTGGTAGCCTGGATGGCTGCTGACACGGCCATGGGAGAGAGAGTCTGGACGGGCGAGGGACATCCCCAGACACATGTTTTCATTCTGTAGATTCTTTCCCCATGAATATATTTCCATTCTTATTCCACAACTACCAGTAAACAATATCATATGGGTGGAAGTAGACTTTTGCTTATGTTTACAATAGAAAAGTCCAAGTCCCTTTCCCTAATTACAAGTCCCACTAAGATCTGGCCCTTTAGCTTTCTGACCTCATCCCATACGACTCTCCAGCTCTCTCTCCTCCAAGTAAGGTACTGTTTGGGTGGGAGACCCTGCAAGTGCCGAGGCAAGGGTCTGAAGCCTCAGCCTGTTCCCATATAAATGATGAAATAGAAAAGAATTAGAAATATAATCACAGTCATTCATAAGCAATCAGAGATACAGATACCTAGATATATATACCAAGTATGACCTTTTAATTTTGCTAATGTTTCTCGGGTTGCAAAGTGTGAACCTAAGGTGACACTGTGAAAGAAGTCACCCTAAGGCAAGATGCTCTCTTTCATGCCCGTGTAAGGGCTGCTGGAGGGCGCCCTGGCTATGCCGCAGCGCCAGCGCTGGGAAAGCGCCCGCTGATTAGCAAGCTATGGAAGGAGATGTCCGAGATGTCTCCTTGGAGGAGTTAGGAGAAAACTTCGCTCCCATAGGCGCCTGTGGTAGGCCTGACGGCTGTCAGGGAACCATGCCGACATCCAGGGGCTTAATTTTCTCTAATGCTGTGCTTCAGCAGTCATGTTCCATGTCTCCTTTCCTGTTCCACTTCTCCACCTGGTTCCTTTTTTAGGAGATAGACTCAGTAAAAGTAACATAAATCTTAATGTCTGTGTTCTTGACAAGTATGGAAAAAATGCTGATGCATTATGCTTCTTCCCTTGCCTGGGCTACTTGAAAGTCCTGGGCTCCTGTCTCCAAGACACATGATTTACTTGACCCTATCACTGACCACCACCGACTCGCCCTACTTACCCTGCCCACTGCTTTGTACACAGTAAAAGCACGTCCAGGCACTCGAGGTCACTGCTGGACTCCGCACTTTGGTTGGCAGTGCACCCCTGGGCCCAAACTCTCTTTCTCTTGATCTCAGTGTCTTGTCTTTATTTCCGGTTTCTCGTCTCCGCACCAGTAGAGAGGAGCTCTACCGTAGGGCTGGACCCTACACTCTGCCAAAGTATAGCTGTTGACAGTGGAGAGGTGTGTGCATCAGACTTTGAACGTCAGGGTGTGGCTTGCAGGCCAGAGTTAAGCTATGAATGAAAACAGACAAGGAAGCACTCAGGGAGAAACAGACCTGAATACAGTTTGTTTCGATTTCTCAACAGCAAATGTTTCTTTCCAAAGGTCTTTTGCAGGTACTCTCCACTCTGCAGGGCCCACTTCCCCACCCATCGTGGCAGGTGCTGCTCATCTCGGGTTGAACTCCGCCTTCCCAGAGGCCTGCCCTGCCCTGCCCTGCCCTGCTGATCTAAGGAGGCTCTGGCCTCCTTCCTTCTCCACCTCTGTCCCAGTTACTCTTCATCCCAGTAGCTTGTTTCCTACACATCGCTTTAGGCTTTATGAACTTATTTATGGGGTTGCTTGTACGTGTTTCTCAATAAAACGTCGACTCCCTGGGTGGCAGGGACTTTGGTCCACTGTTCTAGCCCCCGGGATTTCAAGTGTCACTACAGAGCTGCACGCAATAAATACTTGCTGAAGGAATGCAGTTTGACAAAACTCAGCCTCCGAGGACAGCAAGCCAACCTAGACTATCGCTTGTAAGAATAAGGTGGTTTATTCAGTACCTAACATAAACACTCACTTCACTTTTCCCCTCTTCCTTTACATACAATTTCATTCATCCAACAAATACTGAATATTTTTTCTGTACCGGGCAGCAGAGAGAGGGGCGGCCCTCAGCACTAAACCTTTCATTTCTAAGGTGTTGAGCGAGACGATCTAAACTGAGCTTTCAGACTTTTTTTTAAAGGGCACAACACCTTCCTCTTCTGAAACAGTGTCTTTTACATGTGTCTTCCTACAGTTGCCAAATGAATCTGTAATTTTAGAAAGTCCAGGGAAGTGTTCTAAGTTCCACCATCAAAATTGTTTCTGGGCAGGTGCAGTGGCTCACACCAGTAATCCCAACACTTTGGGAGACCGAGGCCAGCAGATCACTGGAGCTCAGGAGTTTGAGACCAGCCTGGCCAACATAGACCTTCTTTACCAAAAACATAACAATTAGCCAGATGTGGTGGCTGCGCCTGCAGTTCAGCTGCTCGGGAGGCTGAAGCAGGAGAATGCCTGGAGCCCAGGAGACAGGGTGCAGTGAGCCGAGATGGCCCCACTGCACTCCACCCTGGGTGACAGAGCAAGCCCCTGTTTCAAAGAAAAAAGTTCCTCAATATCCGGTGGGCTTTTTGCCAGGGCTGCTATATGGCCCGGTTCCTCCAAGTCCACCCCACTCACCTAAAGAGTTAGCGGAGGATGAGGGCGGTTGGGATGGGTTCGGTAGTTCAGAGGCAGTGAAAGCCATGGAAAGCCAAGAAGACACCCAAAGCACGTTGACACACACTGCCTGCAGCCCGCCCCACCCAGGGCTCCTCCCCACTCCCGCTCCGGCAGCCAGGAGCCACCTGCGGACTGCAGGACCAGACCCCAGAGAGCTGGCCCGGGCCGCCCCTGCCCGCCCCCGCACGCCCCCAGTCCCCGCCCTCGACACCCCGACCCCGCCTCTCGCCCTCATCCCTCTCCCCCTCCAGCCTCCCGCCCCTGCCTCTCGCCCCCGACGTCTCTCGGTCCCCTACTCCTATCACCCCCGTCCCCCTTCTGCCCCCGCCTCCCGCCCCATCCGTCCCCCAACGCCAGCCTCCCCATGACCCCGACTCAAGCCCACCGCCCCCGCCTCTAGCTCCCCGCCCCCTCGCGCCCTCGCCTCTCGCTCCCCTCCCTTCCCCGCCCGCCTCTCACGTGGAGGTTGGGCCAGGCCCGCCCCGCCCACACCCCCCAGGTCCCGCCCCTGCGTGGCTGGCAGCTCCCTGACCCTATCATTTCTGCCCTGGCTTCAGCAGCTCCGCCCCGGCAGCGTGGCATGGGGGCCTGACACTCCAGTCTCGCGGCCCGGGCCTGAGGCCGCTCAGGGCCACCCCGCCCCCTGCCCGCGTACCGCCTGCCGGATTGGCCGAGCGCCGGCCTCCGCCCGACCCCGCGCGTTATGTAACGCGCCCCAGGGGACCCCGCCCCCTCGCCCTGGCTTATATAACCCGGGCGCACCGGGTCGCGCCCCGCCCCAGGGCCAATGGAGGCCCACGGAACCGGCCCCGACAGCCAATCGTGCGGCTCGGGGGCGGGGCCGGTCACGCGGCGGCGGCGGGGGGCGCGGCGCCGGCTGCTTCCCTGCACGCGGCGAGCCTCGAGACTGCACGCGCGGCTGCCCGGGGGTCGAGCGGCTTGCGCGCGGGGCCACGGGCAGGCGAGGCCGGTGAGTGCGCGGTCGGGCGGGAGTTCTCGGGACCTGAGCGCGGCCCAGGAGCCCCTAGAGCCCGGCCCTCGGCTCTGGGGTCCGTGGAGCGCTGCGCTTCCGAGCCGCCCGCCTCTCTGGGCCCGCCTCTCGGCTCGCGGGAAAGTTGGGGCAGGGGTGAGGACCGCGCGGTCGGGGCGTCCCAGCCAGGCGGGCCGCTGGCATCGGACCGTCAGTTCCACTTGGCCCTTGTCACCCTTGTCTCCTCCCCCCAGGCCGGACTTCTGAAAGTGGAGCGAGCTCCGGGTTTTGGAGATGCTGGAGGGAAAAGGCCTCCGAGATGAGCGTGGCCCCCTGGCTCGTGGTCGCCGCCCGGTCTCTCTAACGCCATGGCGCGGACTGGAGTGAGAAACCGCTGTCTGTCGCTGACTGCAAAGTGAGCAAGAAGCAGGCAGCGGGCCGTCCCGGCACGACATGGAGCCCTGCAGAGACCTCGAGACGCCCCTCGGGGAACCTCCTGGCCCCGGGGGACGGGCAGCTGAGGACGAGGCCCTGGGCGAAGACTCTGGGGAGCGGTGGAGCCCCGAGTTCCATCTGCAGAGAAAATTGGCGGACCCCAGCCACAGGTGACGCGCTGGCTTCAGGCCCAGGGCCCCATGCCTTAGTTGGTCTTTCCCAGAGCAGGGAAAGGGGGACCTAAATCTTTTTATTCTTTTGTTTTTAAGCCCCGGGGTAAGTGTAGGGAGAGACTCAGGCAACGTAGGATGAAGCGATCTGGGACACTGAAGAAAATTACCAAAGAGCACCAGGAGAGAAAAGTGGTTACAGAAGTTAGCCGAGTTGGGGCTCAAGTGGATTAAGGGGAAGTAAGTGGAGACTGTGTGGCATTTACCAGTTGCTTTGCCTGAGTTCCCTACCTGGAGCAAAAGGGGCATCACCCTGTGGGCTGAATAAACTGGTGCGGGTAGAGCACTTAGAAACTTACCTGGGTTGCAGTTTGTGTTCCATAAACTGCAAGGTGCTGTTACCGTCTTCACGGGTGTGAAATTGTCAGTTTTTTTTTTTTTAATCTTCCAGTGAACAGCAAGATCGAAACAGAGTTTCGGAAGAACTTATCATGGTTGTCCAAGAAATGAAAAAATACTTCCCCTCGGAGAGACGCAATAAACCAAGCACTCTAGATGCCCTCAACTATGCCCTCCGCTGTGTCCACAGCGTGCAAGGTAAACAAGCCAGAGAGAAACTCAGTTCTACAAGCGCACCAGGACTCTCACAGCAGCCAGAGGAGTGGCCAGTGGGGTCTCAGTCACACAGATACTTTGAACTTTTTCTCATGCTTTATGGAAGATGAGCAAATCTACACCGATTGCATTCATGTCTTAATTTTTCACATCTGAAAGACCAGGAAAACTTTATAATAGTTTATAGTAACTTTGCAGCGTTTTGCCGATCTGTTGCAACAGAATAGACTTCTAGCATAAGCACATTCTGAAGGCTAACCTTTTAAAGGAACATTGTCTTCTATGGAAGTTATGGGGGGAAAAATGCATTCCACTAAATAGTTAGCTTTACATACCATACACATATTTTTAAAACGCAGTAATGATATATGAGGAATTTACCAAACTAAAAATGAACCATTGTAAAGACTTTTCTTTTTCTGCCTGACATTTCAAGGGATTCCATTAAAGCCATATTCTCTTTAGTGCAAACCTCTATGCTTCATATATGATATGTCCCTGAATGATGGAATACTGTTTCTACTCCCCCCAAAAAAATTGTGTATGCATCTGAAATTTTTAGTTAGTACCTTGAATGTATCTTGCTCCTTTTGATCCAGAACATGCAGAATTCATAAAATCAAAATCTTAAGTTTGCACAACCATCAGTATGTATTTTAAGTAAAAGCAGAAAATGATCTGTTTTCGAGAAAAATGCACCAAGGTGTTCTCATCCAAAACAAATAATCCAGCTTGATAGAGATAAAATGGTTTCCTAAAGATACTGTTGTCACTGGACTACCTGTTTATCTCCCTGTGTTTCTTAGCAAACAGTGAGTTTTTCCAGATTCTCAGTCAAAATGGAGCACCTCAGGCAGATGTGACCATGTACAGTCTTGAGGAGCTGGCCACTATTGCTTCAGAACACACTTCCAAAAACACAGTAAGAATTCATGCATTTTGCCATATCATCCTGGGTGATTTTTCCTAAGGACCTGCTCTAGGTGTAAGTTTTTAAGGAGAATAACAACGTTTCAGCATCCACAATTTGAGGGAAGCAAAGGAGGAACTGCCAAAGAGGCATGGTGTAGCTTCTCCGCCCTTGCCAGAGAAAACATCTAAAAACAGAAGCAGCCCATTAAGTGTGCTGTGCAGTTCAGTGACTTTGGTTATGAGGTGCTTCTAGCTCCTTAGCATTCCCAAGCTCTCTTGAATTAAGAGAAGGAAAAAAATTACACTGCAGAGTAATTTCCTGCATCTTACTCTAATCTCCGAATTGTTAATTTCTATTTATATCATTCTTAGTTCCAATACCTACTACTTCAAGTTGTAACAACTGGATGTTATAGAACAGGTGAGTTGAGATGCTGTCATTTTTCATAAAATTTTGGAAGAGACCTTTTAGTGTATATATATATATATATATTTTTTTTTTAAATCTCTCTTCTTGTTTGACAGAGTAATTGAGCCTCATGTTTGCTTGATACGGTGGAGATTACTTATTTTTATGTACAGACGTCAACATAATTGTAACTTAAAGATTTTGTAACAGTGGAACATGAGCCATCTCTACTATTATAACAGTGCTTATTTGAAGGACTGGTGTGTGCATAGTACTATAGTAGGTACTATGCAGATTTTTAAAAATAGCTTAAGAAAATGCTTGTCTTTTAAGATCTTTAAAATAAAGCTAAAGAGGAAAGCATGCCAGTGCTAGCAAACACAAACCATGGCTAATTATAAATAAGTTTCATTTACATCTAATGGAAGAAATTAGAGCACTGATGCTTACGTAATGAGATTTGTCAAGGACAGCTTCCTGAAGAAGGTAAATCTTCAGCATGTCTTAAAGCATAGAATCTGTATTGATGACGAGAACACCGTCCACCCAGGTGTAAGGCACAGTTTGCAGAGGAGAAGGAATCAAGTTTATGTGCCATACCTATGTTTAGTCTGCATAGAATGAGTTAGTATATTTTTTGGCATAGAAATGGAACCTTCAGTAGGTGAAGTGTAGGTTTCATGAGAATATTTAAGAAGGATATTGGAGAAAAGGATTTGAGGAGTTTCGTTGCCTTCATAGGTTGTACCTGTGTAGTTTAAGATATTGATCATGGTAGAGATCTAGAAGAAATTTACCTTTTAGGGACTATTGCTAATGAGTATCTCAATATTTGCATTTATTTTGAATGTTTTTCATAGGATACCTTTGTGGCAGTATTTTCATTTCTGTCTGGAAGGTTAGTGCACATTTCTGAACAGGCTGCCTTGATCCTGAATCGTAAGAAAGAGGTCCTGGCATCTTCTCACTTTGTTGACCTGCTTGCCCCTCAAGATGTGAGGGTGTTCTATGCACACACTGCCAGAGCTCAGCTTCCCTTCTGGAACAACTGGACCAAAAGAGGTAACAGGACCAATCTTCAGATGTTTATCTTGCCTCATCAAGATCAGTTTCGTTCTTAACAGGAATAGTACAGAAACTAATGCATTATTTAGAGCATGCAAACTGTTTTTTCTTATTCTTGTTGTAGAAAGTCTTCACGTGATGAGAACAGCATTTTAAAAGCTTCTGATAACATAAAGACGATATATTTGTTTCCATTTTGTCACCTGTTTCATAGATTATATGTCATAACCATTTCACTACCAGCGTACCGTATAGTGCTTTAGTTGCTATGAAGGCTCTGTTTCCTTTAAGTTAAAATTAAATGTTTTTCCTCCTGTATTTCTTTATGATTTCCTTGTATAAGAGATTTTACTTTGGAGATAAAATTTGGATCATTAGGCTGGGTGTGGTGGATCACACCTGTAATCCCAGCACTTTGGGAGGCCGAGGCAGGAGGATCACCTGAGGTCAGGAATTCCAGATCAGCCTGGCCAACATGGTGAAACCCATCTCTACTAAAAAGTACAAAAATTAGCTGGGCATGGTAGCACATGCCCATAATCCCAGCTACTCGAGAGGCTGAGGCACAAGAATTGCTTGAACCTGGGAGGGGGAGGCTGCATTGAGCCAAGATCACATCATTGCACTCCAGCCTGGGCAACAAGAGTGAAACTCTGTTTAAAAAAAAAAATTAGGATCAGTAGCTCTCTTCCAGTTTTTCTTGCCTCTAAAAGTTCATGAGTCTCATTATTTTGTTTTCCTTCTGGGATGCTTTTTTTCCTAAATCAAAGATGCCTATTGCAGTTTTCTTTGTGACATTCAGTCCTGTGTGATATTACTTCTTTTTAATCACCCTTTATTATTTTATATTCTTTGTAAAGTGTCTCATATTTATATATATATATATTTTTTTTTTCTTTAATTCCAAGCCCTTTTCTCTAACAACAAAAAAAAATTATTGTGGTAAAAAACACATACAGTTTACCATCTGATAGGGTTTGACTGTGTCCTCACCCAAATCTCATGTTGAATTGTAACTTACACAATACCCATGTGTCATGGGAGGAACCCCGTGGGAGGTAATTGAATCGTGGGAGCAAATCTTTCCCATGCTGTTCTTGTGACAGTGGATAAGTCTCACAAGATCTGATGACTTTAAAAACGAGAGTTTCCCTGCGAAGCTCTCTCTCTGCCTGCTGCCATCCATGTAAGACGTGACTAGCCCCTCCTTGCCTTCTGCCATGGTTGTGAGGCCTCCCCAGCCACATGGAACTGTAAGTCCATTAAACCTCTTTCTTTTATAAATTGCCCAGTCTGGGGTATGTCTTTATCAGCAGCATGGAAACGGACCTAATACACCATCTTAATCATTTTTAGGCTTCACTCCACTGCTGTGAAGGATGGTTACAATGTTGTGAAACAGATCTCCAAAACTTTTTCATCTTGATGTCTGAAACTCTCTGTGTATACTATTTCGAATTTTTTACCCAGTACTTAATCTAATGAAGAATAGTTTTGCATGCTTCTTCCAATTATAATTGCCCCATCTTTTAAAAATATTTTCACATAAGCTTTAGAAAACATGCATGTCATCCTGGCGTGCTTCTAGCTCCTCATCTCTCCTGTTCCCATCTTTCAAAATATTGATTTTATTTCTCTTCCCCTTTCCTAAATACATATGCTGAGATACAACTGTGAATAGGACATCCACAATATTGTCTGCCAGGTCTTTTGCATTTTTTCCCCAGGTATTTTTCCATCAGCACTGACTATGTCTTTTCAGCCTTTTCATTTTTGGTAATTATTTATTGCTGGGATATTTCCCTTCTTTATTAGTCTGTTCTCACACTGCTATAAAGAACTACCTGAGACTGGGTAATTCATAAAGGAAAGAAGTTTAATTGATTCACAGTTTCACATGGCTGGGAGGGCCTCAAGAGATTTACAGTCATGACAGAAGGGAAAGCAATCATGTCCTTCCACACATGATGTCAAGAAGGAGAAGAATGGGAGCCAAGTGAAGCGGGAAGCCTCTTATAAAACCATCAGATCTCATGAAAACTTACTATCATGAAAATAGCATGGGGGAAGCATTTTGGTCAAAGCCATTCCATAAGTCTCTAGGAAGTTCCAGATTTTCCCACATTTTCCTGTTTACTTCTGAGCCCTCCAAACTGTTCCACCCTCTGCCTGTTACCCAGTTCCAAAGTCACTTCTACATTTTCGGGTATGTTTATAGCAGCACCCCACTCTTTGCAGTGGAAGTTTATTGTATTAGCCCATTCTCATGCTGCTAATAAAGACATACCCAAGACTGGGTAGTTTATCAAGAAAAGAGGTTTAATTAACTCACAGTTAAGCATGGCTGGGGAGGCCTCAGGAAACTTACAATTGTAGCAAAATGGGAAGCAAACATGTCCTTCATACGGTGGCAGCAGGAGAAGTGCTGAGCAAAAGGGGGAAGAGCCCGTTATAAAACTGTCAGATCTCTTGAGAACTCACTATCACCAGAACAGGATGAGGGCAATCACCCCCATGATTCAGTTACCTCCCACTAGGTCCCACCCTTGACACATGGGGATTATGGGAACTACAATTCAAGGTGAGATTTGGGTAGGGATACAGCCTCACCATATGCCCTGAAATTATTCATCTTACTATGCCCTGAAGTTATTCTTTTGGATCTCAAAACTCACACTATAAAGGCATGATATGAATCTAGTTTACTCTTTATATTGTACTTTTGCCTTGTAAATCTCAAGATTTGAAAGCCTTATTGAGAGCAGTTGGTTAACTCTACCCCCTTTCTAGGCTGTGCCTGTGTTACCTCCTCTAGTCCCTTACTTTGAGCACATAGAACATTAAGAGGACTTAGGAAGCTATCCACTCAGCTGTTGTCAGCCTCTGGTCCTATATTAGAATGTTTTTATTTAATATGTCTTATACAGACCTCTTAGAAGGATTTGACCATTACTACTTCAGGGCATGCTTTTAGAAACAAGCATCACATATTTACAGCCTAGGAATGAAGATGTATCATGGGCTCATGTCTGTTGTCTTAGCTCACATAGTTTGGCTTTCAGTGGTCCAGGACTTCTAGTGACGCAGTTGGAGTTGAGGTGCCTGGTGTGATGAATAAGTGGTGTAAGCAAACCAACCTCACAGTAAAGGCTATTTTCTGTAGAAGATTATACCAGTCTTCAGTGCTTTATTAATGCTGTCTGACTCTTCTGTGATCGTCTCCTTAGAAGTATCGAGATCTGGGCTGCTTATTCAGTATTTTGGTTCTTTTGGATTCTCACTGTTTATGCAACCTTCAGTGTATATTTTTGAAACATCTCACAGTTTTCCATGGTTCCTATAACTGGAACAAATGCCCAAAAGATATTCAGGAAACTCGGGAAATACATATACTTAACAAACACTGGGCAGAAATTTCAGCCCCCTCATCTGCTGCTAAGATAGGCAAATTTAGACATTTCTGAATTACTACCTCATAAATCAATAAAATTGATGCAAAAATTAACAGAATTGATAGCAAGTCACTGGCATGAGGGTTGTGAGAAAACAATAAAACTGAAAATTAGTACAGTTTTCTGGAGGTTATTTTATCAGTGCACAATGAAAGTCATAAATTGATTCTATCATTTAACCTAGGAACACAACTTTTTGAAATTTATCCAAGGAAAGAACTTAAAGAAGAAAAGAAAATTAAATGTCATATAGCTAAAAAGCTGAAAACAGTCCAAATCTCCAGTTTTTTAGAAATGTCCAGACTATTACAATGCAATGGAGTATTACCCCCAGAATTATTGTGTCTAAGTATAATGACATTGACCTTTGAGATAATGAACATGGGCATTTTGGGAACTATGGAAATTGATGAGGGAACAATATAAATCTGATTCTCACTGTTACACCTGAGGCTCATGGTTTTCATGATTGGGAAACGCTATTATGTCTTTGGTATTAATGACAAATTGGGAAATACTAGTATTGTTTTTGGTATTAAAGAGAGGGAGATCCCGTTGATTAAAATAGAACTGTCTTCCTGCATTTTGAGATCCAGTCACATTCTAGTATTTCCCAATAGTATTTTAATCAAGGAGACCTCTCTCTCGTTTTTAAAAAATAATTTGTTGTTTGGTAATGGTGAAACGTTGTTTCACTGAGAAAGACCTGCCTAAGATGCAGTGATTGACCAGGCATCTTTCTTTCTTTCTGTCTGTCTTTCTAGCAGCTCCATGGTATGAATGTGCTCTGGTGAAACCGTTTTTCTGCAGGATCCGGTAAGTATACTGGCTCGTAGAAGCCAGAAATAGTGGATTATGCTCTGATTTTATTTCGCACTTATTTTGATTCTTGTATATTCAGCTCACTTCTGCTGCGAGATACAAAAAATAAGACTTGGTTCTTACCACAAGGAGTTTGTATTTTGATTGAAAAGAAACATTTTCATGAGAAACTAGATACAATATGAAAAAGGTCAGAAAAAATTCTTAACTCTAGGAGCGTATAAGAGTCACTAGATGTGAAGTACAGTTTAAAATCACCATTGTTTTGGGCTTTTTTGTTTGCTGTTTTTCAGTCACATTTAAAATTAATTTTTGAAATTTTTAATAGCTTTAAAGAAAGCAAGAGATTTATATTTGTGAGAAGGATTTATAAGATCTACCGACAGTGAACTGGGAGGAAATAGATGAAAATGTTTACGGTAGTTAATTGCTGGTAGGATTTACTACTGAATTTTTTATCTTCTAAATTTGCTGCAATATATTATTAGTGTTCCTTATGTGATATACATTATAATGTATATATTTTGTTATGCATGTTATGTATATAACATGACTTTCATAATAAAAAGAATATTTTAAGATGATGTTGTGATTGCCAGTTTTAATACTGAAGTTACTAAATGCTCTAGATGTTTAGGGAGAAGAAAAAACTCCATGAAATAGTCTGATATTCCAATATTCCATGGAATTTGGGGACTTGAGCTCATAGGATCTGGATGCTTGGGAGGGACAGCCTGAGGAAGGGCGCAGCGGTGGGAGGGGCTGTTTTCATTTGCAAGTGAGTTGTATGAAGATCTTAGAACAGTGCCTGCCTCCTAGTAAGTACTATATGTGTTTCTGATGTTAATAAATATTTTGGGGTGCTTTCTTTGAGCCAGACACTTTGCCACTGCTGGGATTCAAGCAGAGTTCTTGCCTTATATACCTTAAATTCAGTGAGAAGGAGACCAATAATAAACACATATTCAGATGCCTATATGTTGGCTGGTGATAAGTTATGTGTAGACAGTAAAGCAAAGAGCAGGAGTTCTGGGAAGTGGGAGATTGCTGTTGTATTCACGGTTATCCAGGAGCTCAGGAAGCCTATTAGAAACAGCAGCCGGAAGGAGGGGAGGGGGTGAGCCACACCAGTATCTGAGGGTGGCAAGTGTCTGAGCAAGTGTGTTCCAGGCAGAGGGAGCAGCAGGTACAGAGGCTCTGGAGTGGGGCATGCCTGGCCTGTGGGAGGAATGACACAGCTGCTGTGGCTGGAGTGGAGGAAGGAGCGAGGATGGAAGAAGATGGGGAAGCAGGGGCCACGCCACAGGGAGCTGTAACTTCTGCATGAAATGTTTTATTTAAGTTTATCACTTATTTTTAAAACTTTTTACTTTGAGAATTTTCAAACATAACACAAAAGAAGATAGTGTAATGAACTGATATGGTCTCATCACCCAGTTTTTTAATAACTTGAACCCGTGGCCTGTCTGGCATCATCTCTGCCAGCAGCAGTTCCTTAAATCCCTCTTCCCAAGTTACCGGGTAGCGCAGCTCAGATCTCATCTGATTTCCTCCGTCAGGATTTCAGAATGTCATTCTAAGAGAGAAAGTTCTCATTAATGTTTGTGAGGCTCAAAATGGTCCCTTCTTTGGCCAGTAGGAATCCCTTTGGGTTGGCCCTTGTACCTTTGTGAGAGTGCCCTGTAGTCTTTGACAGCTTCCATTGTTTTAATCATGAGACACCCCAGACTAGTTTTAGACATTTCTTAACCCAGACTTGGAGTCAGTCATTTCTCTAAGGATCCTGGTTCCATGTGGGAAATGGCATTCATATTTGGAGGCCAAATCTGTGTGGTAGGGATGGTTATTGCTACAGGGTTGTCATTGCTTCTAGGAATTTTCAGTGAACAGAGATAGGAAACATTGATTTCAGTTTCCCTTTTTATTTTTTTAAGACAGAGAAGGAAGGTCAAATAATGTGTGAATATAAAATACTACATTAATATTTTGTTTTGGCCAGGCACAGTGGCTCACTCCTGTAATCCCAGCACTTTGGGAGGCCAAGGTAGGCAGATCACCTGAGGGCAGGAGTTCGAGACCAGCCTGGCCAACATGGTGAAACCCCATCTCTACTAAAACTACAAAAATCAGCCAGGTGTGGTGGTGCGCACCTTTAATCCCAGCTACTTGGGAGGCTGAGGCAGGAGAATCAGCTTGAGAGGCAGAGGTTGCAGTGAGCCAAGATTGTGCCGTTGCACTCCAGCCTGGGCAACAGAGTGAGTCTCTGTATTTTAAAAAAAAAAAAAAAAAAAAAAAAAGAGTGAGGTGGAGTGGGAATGAACTGGAGAATCTCTGGCAGTAAAGACTCCCTTAGGATTGGTGGTCACGCCTTTATGTGCTGGCGAGAGAGTAGACGTGTGATTGGTAAAAGTGGGTGAGTATGAATTCAGTCTTGGGCTTTCTGATTCTAGGTGAAGTGGCATCTCCCAGTAGAAGCATCTGCTGGGCAGCTGCAGTGTTAACACAGAATGACGATCTTTGAAGTCGTCCATCAGAGCCCCCTACCGAGAGGTTCTTGGTGAGGAGTGGAAAGGGCATGCCCTCTGGGCCAGGGCAGGGCTTGCTGAGCTCGGTTTTAGCCTCAGTTTTTCTTCTTTCCTCCTTAGCCAGATGCCTTTATGGATGGAGTGCCTGACCACATGCGAGGGTCAGTTATGAGGGCATCACTGAAGCTGGAGACGAAATTGGTTCTTAGAGAGTATAGAAAGGAATGACAGAACTGGCTCCGGGGCTTGATTGCAGGGGACCCTGTTTTCTCTCTTGTGACAGCTGATGTAGATGTGTGAGATGAGACAGCTATGCCTGTCCCTCTTCACAGCAGAAGGGGAAAAGTCAAACTGGGAATTCAGTGCATGGGGGTCAGGAGAAAAGTCGTGGAAACGCTAGCTCTGTTTTTACACTCATAGTAATCTAAGCCAGCTCTTTACACTGCCTCTTCCTTGTTGAATAGTATCGGAAATTTAAACTAACATATTCTTTCTTTTGAAAACAGACATGTTTAAGCATTTTAAAAGTGGGTATGTCTCTCTTGGAAATTACCAATAAAACATTTTTCCCAGCCTTGTTTCACAGTGGGCCTGGAGGGTGCATCAGGACCAGCACTAATATCTTTAATCTCCTCAGTGGAGGTGAAGACAGAGAGCAAGAGAAGCGTCCCTCCCCATTCCGGATCATCCCTTATCTGATCCATGTCCATCACCCTGCCCAGCCAGAATCGGAATCAGAACCTTGCTGTCTCACTGTGGTTGAAAAGATTCACTCTGGTTACGAAGGTAAGTCAGTAGATAAGATGCACAAATGTCAGCAGTCAGATAGGAACATGGGAAAGTCTGTTTATGTCAGTCATAGAACAAAAAAAGAGCACTTGGGTCTCCAGTTTGACCCTTAAACTCTTCAGGGGTTTGAAGCTGTTTTTCACTGATGTCTGTTTACTGACCTTGGCTGCTTGTGCAGTCATTGCCTTCGTGGTCTGCATGGCTGAACGAATGGTCGCAGCAGATGTAGTCTTCTAGTCCTCTCTCTGCTGGTGACCCATTCAATGTGGCCTTCTGCTTGTCTTGTGTGAAAGAAGAGTGCCGAAATTGTTTCCCAGAGAGGCCACAAGAGTGATTTTATGTTCTTGAAGTGTGAAACTCCCTGAGTAAAATGTATATTATATCTTTTACAGGCAGAACTGTATTTCTAGTACATATATTAATACATAGGCAGCTTCCATGTATTACTTAAAGTCAGTTTGGATGTAATACGACATATTCTGTCCTACAAATCACCATCCTGTGCAGCAGTCACACAATAAAAACCACAGGGCTTATGGGAAAAAGGGGTTTAGGAGCACAAAACTCAAAAACTTAAAAATAAGACAGGAATCAAATAAAAATGATAACATGGTTTCACACGTTAAATAATTAGGAAATACACAAACACTACAGTAAATATGGCTCATACCACAGGACGGACTGAGGTAGCAGGTAGATGTTTAAGGTGTATATGAATGTTTTTGCATATTTTTTTGTTATTATTTTGCTTTGTTTTGAGACAGGGTTTTGCTCTGTCACCACTCAGGCTAGAGCGCAGTGTGTGATCGTGGCTCATTGCAGACTCAGACTCCCAAGGCTTAAGTGATCCTCTCGCCTCAGCTTCCAAGGGAGTTAGGACCGCAGGCACTCACCATCACGCCCGACTAATTTTATTGACTTATTTATTTTTTGTAGAGACAGGGTCACACTATGTTGCCCAGGCTGGTCTCGAATTCCTGGGCTCTAGTGATCTTCCTGCCTTGGCCTCCTAAAGTGCTGGGATTATAGGTATGAGCCATCACACCTGTTTTTGTGTATTCGTAAGTAGTTCCTTTCAACCAGATGCTGTTTTCTGCATTTACTTAAGCTTTATTGAAAATGAAATAGTGCATATGCAAATTACATATTAGCATTTGCTCAAATTGTTCCCTAATATATCAGTCACTTCATTTTTTTTTTTTTTTTTTTTTTTTAGTCTCGCTCTGTCATCCAGCCTGGAGTACAGTGGCACAATTCACTGCAACCTCCACCTCCCAGGTTCAAGCAGTTCTCATGCCTCAGCCTCCCGAGTACCTGGAATTACAGGTACCCGCCCCCACGCTCTGCTAATTTTTGTATTTTTAGTAGAAACAGGGTTTTACTTTGTTGGGCAGGCGGGTCTCAAATTCCTGACCTCAAGTGATCAGCCTGCCTTGGACTCCCAAAGTGCTGGGATTACAGGTGTGAGCCACCAAGCCTGGCTGCACTTCCTTTTTAAAGCAAGCATTAGAACAGAACTGACCATACCAAATATTTTTTGAGATGAAGTCTTGCTCTGTCTCCCAGGCTGGAGTGTAGTGGCACGATCTTTGCTCACTGCAACCTCTGCCTCCCAGGTTCAAGTGATTCTCCTGCCTCAGCCTCCCAAGTAGCTGGGATTACAGATGTGCACCAACACTCTGGCTCATTTTTGTGTTTTTAATAGAGATGGGTTTCACCATGTTGGCCAGCTGGTCTCAAACTCCTGACCTCGAATATCCATATAGTACTAAATAATATTTGTAATATTTTTGTTTGTTATATGCAGCTACTAAATATGATTAAACTTTTTAGTTATTCCAGTTTTAACTATTAAATTATTTATGATGAGCTGGGCATGTTGACAGGTGCCTGTAATCCCAGCTACTTGGGAGGCTGAGGCATGAGAATCGCTTGAACCTGGGAGGCAGAGGTTGCAGTGAGCTGAGATCATGCCACTGCACTCCAGTCTGGGGGATAGAGCGAGACTTTGTCTCAAAAAAAAAAAAGAGAGATAACTATTTAATGTGCACATTTTTTCTCTCTCTGTTTAAAATTGACTTTAGTAGGCTTTACATTTTGCCCTAAATAAAATGTAGTTAGTAATGAAATTATCATTTAACTGTAGCTTTGGCTGCTTGAAGGCCAGGCCACTAAATGAGATTTGTCCCATTTTGTTGCAGGATTTCAGAGAGACCATTGAGGTTACAGAAGGAGTTTATTTTAGATGTACGCTGGCCCAGCTGGTTCCCTGACCGGGAACAAAATGGCTGAGCCCTTAACAAAGGCAAGGCTTGACTTTTTATACATGGAAGTACACAGTGGCGCTAAAAACAAGTTTGCAGGTGTAGAACCAAGGCAATTTATCAAGCAATGATAGGCACCTAACTTAGGCTTACATATGACTGTTGCTATGCGACCCAGATGTTCGCAATCTGTCGAGCTGAAGGATTCTAGCACAGGCCTTATCTATTGCCTTCTGCTACAGTGCCCAGAAGGCCGGAGCCCTGCCTGCTTGGGCATTTCTTATGACCTTTGCTGTGCTACAGAAACTTAAGAGTTATCAGCTATAGAGAACAAGAATACAAGAATTTGTAAACTTATACAATTTGCAAAGCAGGACACAATTCCACGGGATGAGGAAGGACTCCGGGAAGTTTGCTTATAAAAGAAAAATGTAATTTCTGCTTCTCTTTCCTGCATTGATTTTATTTTTACTAATTTTTCCTCTTCAATTTCATATAGATTTTATTCTCTTTTTAATATGTTAAGTAGTTAGGTGGATAATTAGATATTTGCCTTTAAATGAGTCTCTTTTTTTGTTTTTCATAGCTCCTCAAATCCCAGTGAATAAAAGAATCTTTACCACAACACACACCCCAGGGTGTGTTTTTCTTGAAGTAGATGAAAGGTAAGTACTTCTTTAAGTCTAAAAGAAATTTGTTTCTGAAAATAAATATAAATGTGAAGAAGTTTATGTTATGTTTGCATGTTTATGCATTATATAACTGAAATCTATCCATTTACCTTTTTGATGTTTGTTACATGGAAATGCATGTTATCTAAATATTTAATATAAATATCTTGCATATTATAAAGTGATTACAAGTTATATTTGATTTCACAACAGTATACTTCAGGTAGGCCAAGAATTATTTCATTTTACAGAGGAAGACAATGAACCCAAGGGCCAGTTTGCTGAGAACAGATGTGTAGTATCTGATTGCGCTCACTGGGACCAAGACTCTGGTTTTCTAGCACCTATTCTGGTGTTATTTCCACTTGTCAGGTGCATCTCAAATCAGCCTAGGATGCAATTTCAGTTAGTCTGAAGCGGGGGCAAAGGCGGGGAGAACAGATGATTTTTTTGTAAAGAATTGTTCTTTATTTTGAACTTATGTCCTTCCTACTTTTGGGGGATATTGAAATAGTCTTTGTTATTTAAAGGATAGTAATAGTAGGTAGTTGTTATTGCGTATTGCTGTTTTTTAATATCTTTATTTGGAGTAAATACAAGTATCACTACATCAGTATCCCAAGTTTTTTTCCCACATTTATTTTAAAATTTTACTTACTGATGAAATTTGAAAATCTGGGAACCAACCCACCACACCGTGACATATAACCGTAAAGCAAAAATGTCAAGAACATTTTTTTGATAGTTGTGTGTTTGTTTGTTTGTTTTTTGAGACAGAGTCTCGCTGTGTCAGCAGGCTGGAGTGCAGTGGCATAATCTCCGCTCACTGCAACTTCCATCTCCCTGGTTCAAGCGATTCTCCTGCCTCAGCCTCCCAAGTAGCTGGGATTACAGGCATGTGCCACCATGCCTGGCTAATTTTTGTATTTTTAGTAGAGATCAGGTTTCACCATATTGGCCAGGATTGTCTCAATCTCTTGACCTCATGACCTGCCCACCTTGGCCTCCCAAAGTGCTAGGATTACAGGCGTGAGCCACCGTGCCCGGCCTTGATAGTTTTTTTAATTAAAAAATTTTAACATCTGAAAGTGAGTTTATTTGATATTTACTCTGAAACCAAATAGTAATGGGTGAGATACTTAATCCGTATAAAGTAAGAAAATTTAGTTAAATATAATTCTAAAAATAGCTTAAATCTGTTGTGTTAGATAGTCCCAGCTACTCAGGAGGCTGAGGCAGGGGAATCACTTGAACCTGGGAGATGGAGGTTGCAGTGAGCCGAGATCGTGCCACTGCGCTCCAGCCTGGCGACAGAGCAAGACTCTGTCTCAAAACAAAACAAAAAAAAATGTTTGTGGGTTTCTACACATGGAAAATACTTAAGGAATCCAGTTTTTTCTGAGGCATCCTTAGTCTTACCATTTTAAGTTTCCCATGAACCTTTATCCTGAAACTATATCTGTATACTAGCTGTCTGTCTACCTGATATCACCTTTTGGATGACATTGTTTTTATGTAATTTTAATTATGCTGTATAAATTAGCAACCTGCTTTATTCATTTAACATCATCAGCATCTTTCTATGTTACGATGTGCTTTTTGTAGACTTTTTAAATGGCAACTTAAACATAATGGAGGGCATCGGAGTCCTCTAAGGAACTTGCTAAAAATACAGATGCCTGGTCTTACTTCCAGAGATTCTGATTTAGTAAGCTTACAGTGAGCCTATGATTTGACCTCTCCGCAGAGCACATCTAGAACTTCATGGAAGACGTGGGCTCCTGGCTGTCCTAACTCATGAGACTGATTTGTGCTGGAACACGAATTTGATAATTAAGAAATAACAGCTGCCAAATAATTATCATTTATATTGCTCAGAAAGGACTTCGTCCCTTCTTCCCATCCCCTACCCCCCAAGTATGGAAACCTATTGGGAAATGAACAAGAAATCTGATGATTGCTTGAACACAGGAAACCACAGCCAGTAAGATGCCCTCAGGAGGCTTCCATCTGGGGCTCGGTGATGGTCTGTGTTCCCCACCCTAGTCAGGGTTAGAGATACATCCTAGATTTTGAAGCTGTATTTCAGTTCTTTGATTAAATATATGATCTGTATTTTAGCAAGTTCCCTAGATGATTCTGATGCAACGTGTCAGATAACCAACATGTGTTAGATTACGCAGCCATTTCCCTCAGGATCGGCACTTGGGTTCTTTTTTGTTTTTATAAATGCTAAGATAAACAGCTTTGCATAAAATTGTTTCAAATTTAGAATGAAATTAAGAAGTATTTTTAAAAGTATATAAATTATAGGAATTACCTGATGAGTGTAACATGCTACCTGTGTTGTGTATCTGTATCCCAGAGCAGTGCCTTTGCTGGGTTACCTACCTCAGGACCTGATTGGAACGTCGATCTTAACCTACCTGCACCCTGAAGATCGTTCTCTGATGGTTGCCATACACCAAAAAGGTAAGGACCTACTTCTTTATTGGAAGAAATGTTTTTCTATCATTGATTTGTTCTAATTTTTCTTTTCATCTCATTAGAGTGCAACCGTTAACCAGATAGACAGTAGACTGAAACTGCTAAAGCAATTGTTTTCTATTTAAACATACTAAAACAGGCCAGGCACAGTGGCTCATACCTGTAATCCCAGCACTTTGGGAGGCCAAGGTAGGCGGATTGCCTGAGGTCAGGAGTTTGAGACCAGCCTGGCCAACATGGTGAAATCCATCTCTACTGAAAATACAAAAATTAGCTGGGCATGGTGGCACATGCCTGTAATCCCAGCTACTCAAGAGGCTGAGGCATGAGAATTGCTTGAACCTGGGAGGTGGAGGTTGCAGTGAGCCAAGATCACGTCACTGCACTCCAGCCTGTACAACAGAGCAAGACTGTGTCTCAAAAAAAAAAAACAAAAACAAAACACTAAAACATTTACAAATAAATGGCTAAAAAAGGACGTTTGTAGTCAGTATCTGTGTTAAATAAATCCCATTTTCATCTTTTTATTTTATATAGTCTTGAAATATGCAGGGCATCCTCCCTTTGAATATTCTCCCATTCGATTCTGTACTCAAAATGGAGACTACATCATACTGGATTCCAGTTGGTCCAGCTTCGTGAATCCCTGGACCAGGAAGGTTTCTTTCATCATTGGTCGGCATAAAGTTCGAACGTAAGCTAGTCAGTTTTCATATTTTCTAAAACATATCTTGTATCAAATAGTACTTCGTAGCTTATTGACTGCCCTCTGACTCAGTTAATTGACACATGAACTAAATAAAGCACAGACTTTTGGTGCATTTGGAAGATAGTTTGACAGTGTATACCATGAGCCTTAAAGTAAGACATAATGTCACCCTTAAAGTAGCTTAAATGTCCATCATTAAGTAAACTCTGGAATATTTGCTTGATGTA
Organism: Cacajao melanocephalus; assembly: GCA_963573385.1. Taxonomy (NCBI): domain Eukaryota; kingdom Metazoa; phylum Chordata; class Mammalia; order Primates; family Pitheciidae; genus Cacajao; species Cacajao melanocephalus. The sequence continues at coordinate 59,042 of CAUYLG010022326.1, forward strand.
TTATTATATTGGTCAATGACAATTTTTGCAGAGATCACATAACATAGAAAAATATTTGGCACATTAAATGTAAAAATTAGCATACAAAATTATACTTATGATTATAATTATGTTTAAAACATAAACACACTATGGAATAAGGAAAAGAGAATTGAAAGGAAATATAATATGAATTTTGGTTAAGTGTAGGTACTAGGACCTACAGGTTTTTTTCTTTTTTTTTTTTCTCTCTGTATTTTAAAGATCTCTTTAGTAAGCATGTAAAAACTTTTTATATCAGCCTTCTGCCATCAAATTCCACTTATTTGTGTCTATTTTTGTTTTTTGGGTTTTTTTTTGAGACAGGTTCTCCCCCTGTTGCCCAGGCTGGAGTGCAGTGGTGCATTCACAGCTCACTGCAGCCTGGACCTCCTCGGGCTCAGGTGATCCTCCCACTTCAGCCTCCTGAGTAGCTGGGCCCACAGGTGCCTGTCAACACATTCAGCTAATTCTTGCATTTTTTTTATAGAGATAGGGTTTCGCCATGTTGCGCAGGTGGGTCTCAAACTCCTTGGCTCAAGCATCCTCCTGCCTCAGCCTCCCAGAGTGCTGGGATTTTGAAGGTGTAAGCCACCACACCCGGCCTGTGTCCATTTTTTAATATTTCTTTTCCTGCCAGCACAGTTGACGCCGGCTTGTTTGCTTGCTGTTTCCTGTCATGTAACAGCATCACGTGGAATGGAACTAGACCAGCCTGGCCCTCTACTTCTCGTGCCTACAGTACTCCTAGGCCCTTGAATCTTTGGTCTTTTTTTTGAGACAGGGTCTCACTCTGTCACCCAGGCTGGAGTACAATGGCACAATCGTGGCTTCGTCAGCCTTTCCAGTAGCTGGGATTACAGGCGCGTACCACCACCCCGGCTCATTTTTTTGTATTTTTAATAGAGACAGGGTTTCATCACGTTGGCCAGGCTAGTCTGAAACTCCTGACCTCAAATGATCTGCCCACCTCGGCCTCCGAAACTGCTGGGTTTACAGGCGTGAGCCATCACGCCCAACCCTTTGGTCCATTTTTAATTGAATTCTGGGCCTTTTGACCTGGCCCTAGGTTTCCCTTTGATGTCTTTTATTTTAAGTATGGAAATTTTACTTGACTCCAGTAACATGGTGAGATGGAGAAGTCCGGTTTTTTGGTGTCTTGCTATACAGCATTGTCTACATGAGCATGAAACTGAGAACAGTAGATCTACCAGTGAGACATATTTGATCACCTGTTAATATTACAGTAGAGATGATGCAGAGCCATGATGAGAAGAGGTCTCAAGGTTGCTCTTACCTCTTTCTACTCCAGGGTTTGGCCTCTCTGCAGAGCACATCTAGAACTTAATGGAAGACATGGGCTCCTGGCCGCCCTAACTCATGAGACTGATTTGTACTAGAACATGAATTTCATAATTAAGAAATACAGCTGCCAAGTAATTACCATTTGTATTCCTCAGAAAGGACTTCCTCCCCTCTCCCCACCCCGTACCTCCCAAGTACCGTAACCTATTGGGAAATGAACATGAAATCTGATGGTTGTTTGGCCTGAATGTAGGAAACCACAGCTAGTAAGATGCCCTCATGAAGCTTCCATCTGGGGCTCGGTGAGGGTCTGTGTTCCCCCACCCTAGTCAGGGTTAGAGACACGTCCTAGATTTCTGAAGCTGTCTTTTCAGTGGTTTGATTAAATATATGTGAAATTACCCAATATATAATGAATATTCAGAATGTTTTGAGTATTTTTAAAAATCACACTGGTATTTACATCTTAACAACAAAGATTATGTGAGGGAAAGGATTTAAGGTCTAGTAGGTATTAATCTTGCTATAAAATAATAATCATATATTTATAAAGTATAAAGCTCTGTGTAAGACAGGGTGCTAGGCCTTGAGAATGCGACGGTAATCAGAATGTTCTCTTGACCATCAGGGAACCCACACTGTCATGGGAGAGACAGTGAATAAAAATGGGACTGTCATATATAACTAGAGTTTGTTAAGTGTGACAATGGAAATGGGAAGGGGGCTGCGAGCCTGTTGAGCAAGGGACCCTCCCCGTGTCTCTCTCAGTCCTTCCCAGCAGCACTGCAGGCAGGCAGGTTAGATGTCCTCACCTCTCATTTTACAGGTAAAATCCATACTTAGTGAACTAGAGTAACCTTCCCAGGGATCACCTGGGGAAGAGTTAGAAGTGGAGACTGCAGCCAGGTTTTCTTTCTTACTCCTACTTCACTTTACATACATAGCAATGTAATATTTCATGGCATTTTTGTTGCTATTTGATGAAGGCTGTCTCCTTATTGCCTGCAGATTAATCAGTTTCACATTATATAATTACTGATTTAAAATACACTTTACTGCCTCATGCTTGTAATCCCAGCACTTTGAGAGGCTGAGGCAGGAAGATCACTTGAGGCCAGGAGTTCAAGACTAGCCTGGGCAACATAGCCCCCATCTCTATAAAAAATTTAAAAACAAAAATTAGCTGGGCATAGGAGTATGTAATTATAGTCCCAGCTACTTAGGAGGCTGAGGCAAGAGGGTTACTTGAGTCCAGGAGTTCAAGGACATCGCCAGAACTGCACCACGGTACTCCAGGTGGGGCAAAAGAACAAGACCCTGTCTCTTTAAAGAAAAAAAAAATACACACACATACACAGTTTTGCAGAAATTTTCATAACTAGGAATATCTAAATCTCATAGTATAAAGCAATCTGTTCTATTTGCATTTTACTCAAAAAACAAATTCCAAATACCTCTGAAAGGTTTTCAAGCTCACAGTAAATGTACAGGATGTGTTTGTATTAGGAACCAGGTGTACTTTTAGTCCCAGATCAATCAATCATGTATTTTTTCCTTTAACAAACATGCAGTGGGTGCCTGCTATGGACCAGACACTGTTCTAGGCACTGAAGATCCAGGAGTAGAAAAAAGAGACAAAGTACTTGGCCTCGTGGAGCTAACCCAGCAGTGGGATATAGGGAGAGATGGTCACGTAAAACGCATAGTGTGTCACGTTGTGAAGTAAAGTTGTATATTCAGGTACTACTTGCCACAGACCTATGGTATACCTGACACCACGGAGATAGATATGGACCTAGATAGTCTAGATGTGAAGGGAAAGAAACGTGATTGGTGCAGCTGTTCCACTGTGATGGGGGATGTGCGGGGTGAGTGAATATTCCCTACACATGGAGATGTTATTCCTGCTTTTATGACACTGTCAGTGTCCTGTGATTTTCTTGATAATAATTTATGCCTTTGGGAGACTTTCAGTTTTTAGGTAACTGAGCTGCATGTATCAGTCGTGAGACACGGCAGGCTGGCATAATAGAAAAAGGACAGCACAGGTTGGGGGTCAGACCTAGGTGGATTCAAATCCTAACTAACTGCTGCTTCTTGGTTGTGTGAACTTGGGCCAGTTCCTCAGACTGTCTCATCCCCTGACTTTGCGTATCAGGGATAATTCCTACTTTCTGGGGTTGTTGTGAGGACTCCGTGAGCTGATTCAGTATGTCTCACGAATGTGACTTGCTTTACCAGCGTACCCACAGGCAGTACAGTGTGGTGGCACACAGTGTGGACTCTAGCTTAGATTCTTGTCCCTTCGTGAACACCTGCCCCCCTCTTACCTGCTAGGCCACCTGGAAAAGGTCTTTAATCAGGTGAAGGAGAAAATACTTGTAAAGCACTTGGAAAAATGAGGGTTTTCAAAATGTTAGGTATTCTTGTATGTTTTAAAAACTAGTATAGGCCAGCTGCGGTGGTGCACTCTTGTAATCTTAGCCCTTTGAGAGGCCAAGGCGAGTGGATCACTTAAGGTCAGGAGTTCAAGACCAGCCTGACCAACATGGCGAAACCCTGTCTCTACTAAAAATACAAAAATTAGCTGGGCGTGGTGGTGTGCGCCAGTAAGCCCAGCTACTCAGGAGGCTGAGGCAGGAGGATCGCTTGAATCTGGGACACAGAGGTTGCAGTGAGCCGAGATTACGCCACTGCACTCCAGCCTGGGTGACAAAATGAGACTCCATCTCAAAAACAAACAGAAAAGGGCCGGGCGTGGTGGCTCACACCTGTAATCAAAGCACTTTGGGAGGCCAAGGTGGGTGGATCACAAGGTCAGGAGTTTGAGACTAGCCTGGCCAACATGGTGAAACTCTGTCTCTACTAAAAATACAAAAAATTAGCCAGGCATGGTGGCACGCCCCTGTAATCCCAGCTACTCAGGAGGCTGAGGCAGGAGAATCGCTTGAACGCAGGAGGCGGAGGTTGCAGTGAGCCAAGATTGCACCATTGCACTCCAGCCGTTAACACTCCAGCCTGGGCGATGGAGCGGGACTCCATATAAAAAAAAAAAAAAACAAAAAAAAAAACAACTAGTGCAGTGCTTGTCACATAGAAGGTTCCAAGTAAACGTCAGTTTCTTCCCTTCTTTGTGATCCTCTCTGTTGGCGTGTGTGCCATTCACTGTATTCAGGTCACAGATTGAAGATGCTCTAGAATTTGAGTATAAATAAGACGGAAAGTATTGTAACAACTGCATTTTCACCACTAGGGTGGGTTGCAGAACCGTCTTAATTAGGTAGCAAAAGTGTTAGGTGCATTGAACGTTAAATGCCATTTGGCAAACTTGGATCTTTAAAATTCTTACAATAAATTACTCAGTTACTGTCAAATTTTGAAACCAGTTATTTGCTGAAGATATTTTAGTACCTAAGGAGGTTACTTGTCGCTAAGTTTAGATTTGTACACAGATAGCACTGAAACCATTACAGAAAGATGATTGCTTTAGAGAAACTTCACTGGCCTGTTAATGTCTCATTTGTTTCTTAGTATTTCTGAACTTCCATGAACAGAATTTTAGCCTCCTATTTTCTCTTTGGAGTCAAAGAATTGTTTTGTAAAAACATAGCTCTATTCTTGGAATAGCCTATTAAAAAATTACCTTCAAAAAATTGTTTGACTCAATCTCTCATTGGACATTTTCTAGGAGCCCACTAAATGAGGATGTTTTTGCTACCAAAATTAAAAAGATGAACAATAATGACAAAGACATAACAGAATTACAAGAACAAATTTACAAACTTCTCTTACAGGTAAGGTGAGATTTTTAAGAATGCAGAATTCTCTGAATCGTGTTTCGTTTTAATGCTCAGTAAAGTCACTTCACAAAAATAAATTATAAAGGGAGACAAATCTTTGCCCTCTGCATTCCAGAAATTTTTGTCTTTCTCTTTTCATTTTTAAATTAACTTTTCTTTTTCCTTATTCTGTGTTACACAGAATATTTTTGTAAGAACCCTTTGTAAGACAGCAAACCAACATTCCAGAGGCACTAGTGTGCTCGGCCTTCGAGTTTTGGCTTCAGGATTTTTTAAATAATTTCCATTTTAAAGATGGAAGGAGAAGGATGATAGGTCTCAGTTTCTCTTAACTATTTTAAGGTAAAAGTGGAAAAATTTATGTGTTGAAAAGAAATACCGAAGGTGTTTTCTACAAGAGATTCAATTAGTAAGTGGTAAATAAAACTAATGGTGCCACACAGAGTAACTAACTACCCTCAGTGGTTTTCAGAATGTCGCCCATAAAATCTGTAGGGTGCATGAAACACCCGCTATGTTCTTGGAAAAGTATAATATATAGTTTGCTCTCTCTATTCTAAACTGGGCATAAAGAACTGGAGTTTATTTTCATGTTTTTAAAAATTAATTACATTATGTGTTTTTTTTTTTTTCGTTTTTTTTTTACAATAGCTCTGTGCTTACGCAGCTACTTTAGAAACAAACGTTTCCACCCCATTGTCTGGTCCTAGGTTGTCCTACCTACCTAGACTAGAACATAAGACGGTGCCCTTGAGAATTACTGAAATGACGGAGGGGTCCCTTTCGTGTCAGTGTCAGGACCAACCTGCACACCCTGATATAGGGTTTCAGAAATTGTCATCTTAATTTTTAGATGATTCTAGATGAGCTCTGAGGTGGCTGCCTTTAGACACCCAGCAATTCTGGAACTGTTCCCCTTTGTCCTTCCAGCCAGTTCACATGAGTGTGTCCAGCGGCTATGGGAGCCTGGGAAGCAGCGGGTCACAGGAGCAGCTTGTCAGCATCGCCTCCTCCAGTGAGGCCAGTGGGCACTGCGTGGAGGAAGCAAAGGTGGAGCAGGTGCGCGGGCTCATGTCACCTTGCACAGGCGTCGTGTTCTCTGTGTTACTGCGGTTCTCCACATGGTGACATCTTAGTATATGTTCCTGACTTAAAGACCTCATCTGATAACAGATATTTTAATCCACTTTGGTTTACAAAAAAATGTCTGTAGGCTGGGCACAGTGGCTGATGCCTGTAATCCCAGCACTTTGGGAGGTTGAGGCAGGCTGAATCACAAGGTCAGGAGTTCGAGACCAGCCTGACCAACATGGAGAAACCCTTCTCTACTAAAAATACAAAACTTAGCCGGGCATGGTGGCGTGTGCCTGTAATCCCAGCTACTCAGGAGGCTGAGGCAGGAGAATTGGTTGAACCTGGGAGGCAGAGGTTGCAGTGAGCCGAGATCACGCCACTACACTCTAGCCTGCATGACAGAGCGAGACTCCATCTCAAAAAAAAAGTCTGTAAAAAGAAAATACCACCTTCAGAAAGTGATATTTGAATTAATTGTATTCATTCTAGAAATTAGCGTATTATAAACAGATTGATTTAGAATTTGTTGGTACCAGTATACTGTGGCGTGGTGCAGGAAACTGAATTAAAGCAGTTAACGCGCTTTAGTCATTGTCTTCAGAGAAACAGAAGCTAAGTGTGTTTTGCTTATAAATCTTTTAGTGGACATTTTTATAATTTTTTAAACATTTTATCATTCCTTTCCCTAAGATGACCTTGCAGCAGGTCTATGCCAGTGTCAACAAAATTAAGAATCTGGGTCAGCAGCTCTACATTGAGTCAAGGACCAAATCATCAATCAAGCCAGTGATGGGGACGTGCACAGAACTGAATGGTGATGGTGAGTCAGCCAGGCAGGCCCAAGGATCTCCTTCCGTGGGCTGTCATTCTCTGTGTAAACATCAACGTATAATATGATTCATGAGCATAAAGTCATCACCCTGTGTTGCTGCTTTTCATATGTCCTGATTTGCCTAGGTAGCAATAGTGATAGTAGTGACAATAAAGGCAGCAGCAAATACTGTTCTGAAAGTAAACAGCATTAGAATGCATTTGTACTAATAGTTGCAGTTCACTTTTACTGAAAAATTAACTTTTCTGAAAATATCAACAAGTTAATAGATTTTCCTCCCTACATAGGCATCTCTTTAAACAAAAAGTGGATTTTAGAATTCATTTTAAATAATGAAGTATATTAAAATAATAATTCCTTTCTGTCATTTTAAACAGAAAATCTTTGTGACCTAAATTCAGTGAAAAACTTTGGCTCTTTTCTTGACATAGATTTACTTTTCTCAAGTACAAGGTAAGGAGCACTCCAAAAGAACTGGATCAGTAGTAAAATTGGCATCGTTTTGAAAAGTTAACCTATTTGCATTATATGGCGTAGGGAAGTTCAATAGTATAGAAATCAAGTTAGATTGGCATTTAAATGTAGCTAACTTTCCCTTCATTTTTCTTCCTGAATGTTAATATAATTTGGAAGTTGTGATGGATCTTGGTCACTAAATGTTATTAATCTCTGTCGTTGTCAAATATAGACATTTTACACAGTAGGAGTGAAATTTCTTTTCTAAGATCAGTAATGATAACAGCTGTATTTTTCAGAACTTGACATAATTTACACCACAAAAAATCAAACTGCAGCTCCCACAGGTGGCATCACTGGGAACCTTCTTAGTTTGTACTGCTGTAACAAAATACCTGAGACTAGATAATGGATAAAGAACAGAAACCTATTTCTCACAGATTTGGAGGCTGGGAAGTCCAAGATCAGAGCACCACCAGGTTCAGTGTCTAGTGAGGGCCAGGTCTCTGCTTCTCAGATGGAACCTTGAACATCACTTCCTTGGGAGGGGACAAACACTGTGTCTTCACATGGCACAAGGGACAGAAAGGCAGAAAGAGACTTAGCTAGTTCCTTCCAGCCCTTTTGAAAGGTTACAAATCCCATTCATGAGAACAGAGCCCTCATGACTTTGTCACTTTGTAAAGGCCATGCCTGTTAACACTGTCCCATTGGGTTTTAAGTTCCAGCACAGGAATGGTGAAAGGATACACACATTCAAACCACAGTAGAGCCCACAGGACTCCACAGATAGAGCAAATCCTGCTCTTTCATTTTTTTTTTCTCCTTGATACAAAGTTAAGCATTCTGTTGGTTTCCTCTGCTGTTACATGTAAGGGCACAAAATAAGAATAACAGCTGCTTTTTGTATTCTTGTCCCTCAAAACCACCACATTCCCCCTCTGCAAAATAATTTATCTTAAATACAATTTGTACTGTAGATCATTATTCCATGTCCTAGCAGAGAGAATTCTTTTAGGAGATTTTAAAGCTAAAATGTGTAAATGTTTTTTTCTCATTGTCTGGTCCTGCCAGTCCTGCTCACAGCTGCCTGGGCCTCACATCTCATGGTGGCATCACAGTTTTACATACTGACCTTGGTCCTCATCTCAGAATGGCTTCCCTTCTCACTTCCCTTCTTACTTCCTGCATTATTCAGTTTCTCATCATCTACCATAGATCTTGTAATGCCATTGGTGCTATTTTTTTTGAAGGCTGTATCTTTAAGTAGATGGCAATATTCCATCACTGACTTTTTCTAAAAATTTAAGCCGCAGGTAGCTCTCTGCTTACGCAGCTACTTTGGAAACAAATGTTCCCACTCCTTAGACAGATGCTTATATTTGGCTCTAATAGCACAAACGGGATGTGACTCTGGGGAAGAAGGAAGATATCTTGCCATTTGGTATAGCTATGGAGAACCAATGTTTCTGGGAGATCTTTATTTTATTAACATTTTGAGACCTACAAGTTTAAAGAGCTATAGAAACCTTTAGTACTCTTTACTTGAGAGACGTGAGGATGCAACTTAAAAATGTTATAATTTAAATGTTAGAAATTGACTAGAGATATATACCAATGAAAAGAAAAATGCTTAGTTAAGCATGATCATTGTTTACATGCTTTACAGGAACTTAAGGCTTAAAATTTGTATATTTACCTTTCTTACAATATAAGAGCAAATAATGTTTGAAAGTAGAATGAGAAGGGAGATTTTAAGTTAATATGGGAGGGCAAGGAAAAACAGAGATAAGTAAAGCCCTTTCAGCTACGTGTACAGAGGCCAACTACAAGAGACATCATTGAGAAAATCCAGGAAAAGTGAGTGTCCATGTCTAGGGTCATGGAATGCCTGAGTGAGAGAAGATGACCCATAAATTGAACAGGTTCAGAGCGAGATTATTTCCAGTTTCTGCTCAGGGATGTAGAGAGCCAGAAATAGGATCACCCCAACCTACAATAGAAAAATCTGGATTAAAGGCAAGTTCAAGACCTTTCTTGACCTCAGAGTGCTGAGGTTACAGAGCAGCCAGCAAGCCTAAAATCTAAGGAGAGAAACATATTTGTATGGAGGAGCAAGAAGCAGCATTGGATTACTGTGCACTTGAGACTGGGTTGCAGGCACCGGAGAGGCTCAGCTTCCTGATAGGATGTGTTCCTCCAGGCCCTTGGTCCCTCACTCACCCAAGAATGGGAGGGAGGACCCCACCAGACATGGTGAGCTCGTTTTAAGTAAACATCGGACCCTAAAGAGTTTTGCAGAAAGTGATTTATTTAGGCAGAGAGAAAGGAGAAAGAAAAGCAGCTCCCATGATGTCGTGGAAGGGGATCCAGAGATGGAGTCCTCCCAGATGAGAGAGAAGGGGACTTTTAACCTGGGAGTTATTCCCGCCCTATTCAGGTTTTCTGTCCTATGAAAGAAGTTCCTTTAAACTTCTGCTGGAGTGATTGATTGATCTTTGATTCTGACCTTTGATTTGTTGTTTGGCCCAGAGTCCTTCCGTAGCTTCTCGCGAGCTTTCTAGACAAAGGAAGCTTACCTGGGCAGTCTGTCTTCCCATGGGAAAGTTAAAGACCTCTAAGCTCCCAGATGGAGACGTGGGTGGAGGTATGGCACTGGGAAGTTCTTGCCTTTGAATCCACACCCCCTTTTGGACCTGGGAAGAGAATACATTTCCTCACACTGATGTCCTGAGTCAAGTAATTTGCAGAAGACAGACCCTCTCCAAGGCACAATGCCAAGGAAAAACCAGAAGCTGAAAGTGGAGCACATAATGAGAAAAAACAAAAAAGTTATCCACCAAACCAGCCACCAACTGAGGCAAAAAGTATAACTAGAGGAATTTGAAAGCTGTTGTACATGCTATAAAACCATTACAATACTCAAACATGGCCTAAAAATTAGATTAATTCAAACACAGGTCTAAAACAAGGAAAGGCATCCCCAGTCTCTGTTGTCCTACACAAGTTATGCAGTTCTCAACAAGAAATTATGTAGCATATGGATAGGTAAGAAGGGAAAAAAAACTCACAAGAGACAAAGCCATCATCAGAACAAGACTTAGATAGGACATAGAAGTTTGAACTATCTGACAGGGAACTGAAAATAATTATGAATGATGCATTAAAGACTAGTGGACAAAGTGGGCACCATGCAGGACCGGGCCGGTAATCGCAGCATAAAGATGGGCATGAAAGAAATACTCAAATGGAAATGGAACATCTGTAACATCAATGCTAGAGTTAAGGAACACATTTGATGGCACTCAGCACAGTCTGGAGAAGAATCATTAAGCTGAAATAGAGAAAGAAGAATGAAGCAAACAGAGTATTCTAAGAATTTGGAGACAGCCTCAAACTATCCAACATAGGTGTAATGGAATCTCAGAAGAAAATTTGAATAAATAAAAATAATTTTCTACAGAGCCAAAGAATATCAAGTAAGTTAAATACAAAACAAAAACAAAACAAAACACTTGGGCATATCATATTCAAACTGATGAAAAATATTTTGAAAGCAGCTATGTACAGAGAAACAAAGATAAGACTTGTGACAGACATTTCTTCAGAAACCATGCATACTAAAAAGGTAATAGAGTAATATCTGCAACCAGAAAAACTGTCAGCACAGAATTCTATACCTAGTGAAAATGATCTTTAAGAAAATAAAGGTGATATAAAGATTTTCTCAGACAAAAATCATGGGAATTTATTTCCAGCACTTACTCCATACAAAATGCTAAAGGAATTTCTTAAGACAGAAGGAGTATGATACCAGAGCAAAAACTTGGATCTATACAAAGAAGTCAAATGCACTGGAAATTAAATAAATGAAGATAAAATAAATTTTATTTTTTAATTTTTAAAATTACCCATAAAGGTAACAGACTAAAGCAAAGCCAGCAAACTGGATTTATAGCATACATAAAAGTAATCTTTGTGACAATACTACTACAGAGTTGGGGGACAGGTATTGGGAATATACCATCATTAGGTCCTAATACTGCATTTGAAACAGTATTTTATTATTTGGAGGTAGATACTAAGTATTTAAGAGTACATATTGAAGCTTTTAGGAAAACAATTTGAAAATAAATTTAAGTATGATTAATAAGTTAATAGAGGAGGTAAAATGGAGTTTAAGACACTTAACCCAAAATATGGCCAAAAACCAAACAGGACTGAAGCTGCGAGTGGTGGCATGTGCCAGCTACTCAGAAGACTGAGGTGAGAGGATAACTTGAGCCCAGGAGTTCTAGTTCAGCCTGGGCAATACAGCCATACCCCATCTCTAAAACACTTAAAAATAGCAAATGGAACAAATAGAAAATAACTCGTGGCTGGTATATTTTAATCCAACAATATCAATAATCACTAATGTATTAAATATGAATATGAATAATAGTCCAGTTATTCAATATGAATAATCTCAGTACACTAATTTACAAGACTGAAATTGTCAAACTGGATGAAAAGATCCAGCTACATACTATCTACAAAAACCCATTGTGAAAATAAACATAAGTTAAAAGAGTAGAAAAGATATACCATGCTAACACAAATCAAAAGAAAACGGGAAGCTGTATTATTATTACACAAAGTAGACTTCAGAAAAAGGAAAGTTACCACAATTAGAGAGTGAGATTGTATAACAGATAAAGGGGTTGATTCCCTAAGAACATAGAACAATCTTACATGTTTATGAATCTAATACCAGAGCATCAAAATACATGAAATAAAAGCTATAAAACTGTAAGGAAAAATAGACAAAGTCACAATGATAATTGGAGACTTCACATTTATTTTTCTTTTTCTTTTTCTTTTTTTTTTTTTTTTGAGACAGTCTCACTGTGGAGCCAGGCTGGAGTGCAGTGGCACAATCTTGGCTCACTGCAACCTCTGCCTCCTGGGTTCAAGTGATTCTCCTGCCTCAGCCTCTTGAGTAGCTGGTACGACAGGCACCGGCTGGTTTTTGTATTTTTAGTAGAGAAGGGGTTTCACCATGTTGACCAGGATGGTCTCAACCTCCTGACCTGTGATCTACCTGCCTTGGCCTCCCAGAGTGCTGGGATTACAGGCATGAGCCACCACGCCTGGCTAGACTTCAGCACATTTCTGTCTGTAACTCATAAAAAGAAGTAGTCAGAAAATTAGTAATGATATAGAAGAGCTGAACAACACTATCAACAAGGTCTGCCTATTTGGCATTTATAGAATGCTTGGCCCAACAACAGAATACATGTTTTTCATGCAACAGTCATCAAAACAGATCATGGTATGGCCATATTACAAACCTTAAAACATTTTTAAAGAAAAGAAATCATATTCTGTTTATTCTCTGACCATAACGGATGAAACTAGAAATCAGTAACAGAGGTATGTAGAAAATCCCCAAATGTTTGGAATTAAGTAACTTCATACTTCTAAATAATCCACAGGTCACAGAAGAAGTTTCAAGGGAAATAAAAACAATTTGAACAAAATGAAAAGACAACATAAAATATGTGGGATATACCTAAAACAGTGCTTAAAGGGAAATTTACAGCATTGAGTGTTTATACGGAAAAAAGAAGATGGTCTCAACTCAGTTGTCTAAGCTTCCTCCTTAAAAATAAAAGAAAGGAGAACAAATTGTATCTCAAGCAGTAAGAAGGAAATAATAAAGACCAGATATCAATGGACTTGAAAAGAGAAACTAAGTTAAATCAAAGGGTAATAAAATCAATAAGTCTTTAGCCAAACTGAACAAAAGAAGAAAGGAAGGACAGGTTGGGCTTTATCAAAATTTAAAACTTCTCCTTTTTGAAATACACTGATAACTATGGCCATACCACCCTGAACGCGCACAGTCTCATCTGAAAGACACTGATAAGACAAAAGACAAAATATTTGCAAATTATATATACAATAATGAAGTTATATCCAGTGTACATAAAGAATGCCCAAAACTCAAGAAGGCAAACAACCCAATCAGAAACATTTTTCTAAAGAAGATACATAAACAGTAAATAGCATACGAAAAGATGCTGAACCTGTCATTAGACAAAAAAAAAAATTAAAACCATATGAAATACCACCACACATTGGTGAGAACAGCTAAATATATTTTTTTTTAATTGATAGTACCAAGTGTTGGCAAAGATGCAGAGTGACTGGAACACTCACCTATTGCTGGAGGTAATGCCAGATTGTACAGCCACTTTGGGAAAGTTTGACGTTCCCCATAGTCAGACATACTCTTACCACGTAACTTAGCAATTCCATTCTTAGTGATTTACCCAACTGAAATAGAAACAAGTTCACACAAAAACCTGTATGTGAATATTACCCTGTTACTTGCCAAACGCAAACAACCCAAATGTCATTCAGCAGGAGAATGGATAAGCTGTATATGTCCACACAGTGAAATGCTACTCAACAGTGAAGAGAAAGAACTTGACTTACAGACCATTGTAGACAGAAATCTTAAATACATTTTGTTGAGTGAAAGAAGGCAGAAGCAAAAGGTTACATATTGTACAGTTCCATTCTGGAAAAGCATTCTTTCTGGAATGCTCTAGATCTGGAAAACAGATCAGTATTTACTATGACTGGGGTGGAGGAGGAGTGGACTGTAGAGGGACAGCTGTAGGGACATTTTTAAGTCATGGAAATGTTCTTTTGGTTACTGTGGTGATGGATGCACAACTTGCTGTGCATTTGCCAAAACCCACAGATTTGTGCACTCCATCTCACCCCAAAATGCAGAGAGAACCCAGGATGAGATGCAGGCTTTGACAAGTGAATCTGACTGCATTGCAGATGATTGGCCCAAACATACGGAAGGGATGGGGAAGAACGGAGCTCAGTAGCTTTGGAAAACAGTGCTGCAACTGGATCTCCTAGGGCTAATACAAAATTATGAATGTGCACAAACATTGTACTCAAGTTGGTGTATTCGTTTCCCACCAGAGTACGGGTTAGCAATTCTAAAGCGATTTTATACTAGGGTTGAACATACCATGGAGGCTGCTATAGGTAACGATAACCAGACTCCTATCAGAGTAAAGCCACACACAACCGAACGGAAGGAACTCCGTGGTGCTGGATTGGCACTCAGGTTTCAGTGTGGACTCATGCCCCTTTTGTTTACAAACAGAGGGATGGATAGACACAAGTTAGTATACTATGCCAAATTAAAAAAATGAAGAATAAAACAGATGGTTCAAGCAAAGATGATCAAGGAATGAAACTATAGGTGAAAGGTTAATGGGAACTTAAAACTTTCATTAGTAGGTGGAAGTTTAAAACAAACAGAATACTTGTGTGATCTCAAAGCACTCCTCCAAAACTTATTATTTGTCACCTTGTAAAATAGTAACTTTACACAGGACAAACAAACCTGAGAGACACCACCTTAACCAATGATCAAGGTAACAAAACATATTAACATCATGTACCCTGGGATGAGGCCCTAGGAAGGACACTGTACCTCCGTGACATTCTTCCCCCAAATGCATCACCTCGACCTAATCATGGTAAGGTGTCAGAGAAACTCCAATCGAAGGGCATCCCACTAAAGTTCTGACCTGCGCTCCCCAGCAGACCCTGAAGGCAAAAGCAACATTGAGTGGTAAACCAATGAAATCCAAAGGCGGCCTGGATTCCAGTTAGTAGAATGGTTCCACTGGATTCCAGTTAGTAGAATTTCCTAGTTCGGGTCATTTAATTATGGTTGTATACCATGGTAACAACCAAGTGGAAGCTGGGTGATGGGCATATAGGAACTCTGTTGTACTATTTTTGCAACTCTTCCAGTCTAAAATTATTTCAAAATTATTTCAAAATTAAAAGTTAAAAATAATTAGTGAGGCCAGGCACGGTGGCTCATGCCTGTAATCCCAGCACTTTGGGAGGCCAAGGCGGGCGGATCACAAGGTCAGGAGTTTGAGACCAGCCTGACCAACATAGTGAAACCCAATCTCTACTAAAAATACAAAAATTAGCTGGGTGCAGTGGCGGATGCCTATAATCCCAGCTACTCGGGAAGCTGAGGCAGGAAAATCTCTTGAACCCGGGATGTAGAGGTTGCAGTGAGCTGAGATCGCGCCACTACATGTACTCCAGTCTGGGCAACAGAGCAACACTCTGTCTCAAGAAAAAAAAAAAAAGTTAATGAGTGAAGGGTAATACAGTCATTTTTCCGTAATATCCTCTGAAAATAGAGAAGACTCTTCCAAGCCAGCTAAAAATGACCAGCGTCTAAACCTTACAAAACCTCTCAATAGTACTTGACATAATTAGTTACTCCTTTCCTTAAGAAAGTTTTCATTCTTGGTCACTGGGTGGCTGAACCTTGCAGGGTTTTCTGTCATCTTTCTAGCTGCCCTTTTTCAGTGTCCTTTATGGGATCATTGTCCTTTACAGGAGGTTTTTAGTGCATAAGCCTGGAGGTTTTTTCTTCTCTCTGTACCTGTGCTATCTACAATGGTGGCCACTTGCCACATTTGGCAATTTAAATTCAAATTCAATACAATTAAAATTTAGTTTCTCAGTTGTTCTAGCCACATTCCAAGTGCTTAATAGGTACGTTAGTGGCTACGATATTAATCAGCACAAATAATAGTTCGTCGGTCATCACGGAAGGTTCTGTCAGACACAGGTTCCATTTGGGAGATGCTGTGTACTTCACACAGCAACATGTAAGACACACAGGTCTGCCCAAATTCCACCCTTAGTAATTGCCAGGGTCGATCTGTTGCACAGGTAGTGTCAGCTCAGCATTGGAAAGTTCCTCACAAGCTTTAACCTATGGTTTCATTCCTTGATAATCTTTGCTGGAAACTTGTTTCATTCCTTATTTTTCTAAATACAGTTGTAGCCATTCTATGTATAATATGCTCTGCACCTTATTTTGTTCACATTGGATATCTTTCAGTGCATTTTAGATCTGCACTCATTTTTAATAGCTGCATACTATTCTGTTGATACAAATATGATAAACTGCCATGATTTAATTTTCCTAAGAAAGTAATATGTTCTTAATTACATGCTGAGTACTTTTAATTGCACATCGCTTTATTTGTTTCAGGTGAGTATAAGGCCTGTACTTCCTTCCACCAAACATTGAAAAATAATAGCACGTACACTGAGCCTCACGAGGATTTGAGAAACGACGAGCACAGCCCCTCCTATCAACAGATTAACTGTATCGACAGTGTCATCAGGTAGGAGACCACAGTCCTGATACCATGTTAGTCTTCTCCAAAAGCATAAAAAACTTTTCATAGCTGCTCTGACTTGGGTTTTCACTATAAATCAGTAGATATTTATGGAATGCCTAACACACACAGTTCATAATACACTGAACATTACGGAAGGCACAAAAAGCTAGAAGATGCATCCCCTCTTTGAAGGAACTGTGGGATAGTTGAGAAGACAAGACTTAATTTTGTCAAAATTAAATGGCGTAAGGCAAGCTTGTCTAACCCGTGGCCCACAGGCCGCATGACAGCTTTGAATACAACCCAACGCAAGTTCATAAACTTTCTTAAAACATGAGATTTGTTTTTTGTTTTAGCCCATCAGCTATCATTAGTTTTAGTATATTTTATGTGTGGCCCAAGACAATTATTCTTTTTCCAGTGTGGCCCAGGGAAGCCAAAAGATTGGACACCCATGGTGTAAGAGATGAAGGTTAATTCAAGACCATAGTAAAAGAAATATTACAATCCAGTGACTGAGGCTGGGATGGTCAGGGAAGACTTTATCAAGAAGAAAATACAAACTATCCCAAACAGAACTGGCATGAGAAAAGCAAAGAGATGAGAAATGGCACAGTTAGGAAACAGGTAAGAATATGTGGCCTAATTATATTGTTACAGATACCTGAAGAGCTACAACATTCCAGCTTTGAAAAGAAAGTGTATCTCCTGTACAAATACAACTTCTTCATCCTCAGAAGAAGACAGACAGAACAACAAGGCAGATGATGTCCAGGCCTTACAAGGTAACAAGAATGCCCCTCAGAGTTAAATTAAAAGAACTGTAAATACATCCTTCCTATTTCTCTTTAATGTCTTATCTTTATTTTGTTGTAAGCATAAAATTCTGGTTTCATGTTACTGCTTTATGGCCAGTAAGGTTTAATTTCTCAGTTACAAACTTCTGAAAACTGGGTCTTAGGTACATTTCTTGTTGGGAATTTTTCTTTTCACTGTCAGTTTCTCTCACATCACCAGCTGGTTTGCAAATCCCAGCCATACCTAAGCCAGAAATGCCAACAAATGGACGGTCCACAGACGCAGGAGGAGGAGCTCCACAGATCCTGTCCACAGCAGTGCTGAGCCTGGGGTCGGGCATGAGCCAGTGCGGTTACAGCAACACCATCGTCCACGTTCCACCCCCAGAGACAGGTACCACACTCGCCTCTGACTTTGAAAACATACTCAACTTTAACTACATTATGATGAGAAAACAAAAGTCATGAATACCATTTGCTCAGTTACAACTTCTAAATTACGCATGTGTTTTTCTTTCTTGAATTCAGTTAAAGTATTTCTGGAAACATCGTCATGTTTATGTCAGTTACGTATTTTGGACCTTATTTCTCAGTTATGTTGTCAATGAAATCAGTTGACGCATACGAAGCACTTAATACAGTACCTAATAGGTAGGTAGTACTCAATTAGTGTTAGTCATTATTAATGCAGTTATTAATGGGACTGTGTTAGGTTACCTCATTGCTGACTTTTAAAGAATGGGCCTGTGTTTCACCATCCTCTATAGTTGTGATGCGCTTAGCACACATACACTCACATTTTTGTATTCGTGTGACAGCAATGAATAGAGTTATTATGGTGTTAAAACTCTTCATTTAACACCATAATTACTTGGTAAATTATTCTCCCGTATTCTTTTTATTCCTCTTTATTGCCATCTATCCTTTTGACTTTTTCATTGCTCATAATTTGGGTAGATGAAGGAATGGTGACAAATACGTTAAATTGGGTTTTCACATGATCTCTTCTTTATCTTTGCTAGTCTTCAGTGGTGTATCGGCTAATATGCATTGAGCCATTTCCATGTGCCACTGTCTGCTCTTAGTTCTTCATTGGTATGATCTCATTAAATCTTTCCAGCAACCTGTGAGATGGAGAGCGTGGTACTGACAGGAGAACTGTGGATTGGTGGAGAAAGACCAGAGAGCATTACGTTTCTAATTAGTCAAAAGTAGAGTTTCACTGGACCTGAGCTAGCCCCTCCGGACAGGAGCATATGCACATTTTTAATATTCTGCATTCCTGTGTGGCCATGTAGCTATTCACAGTACAGCCCATACAGGAAGGCAAGGTCTCACCCAATAGGGAAAGCCTTTTTTGGGTGGGGCACAGTGGCTCACACCTGTAATCCCAGCACTTTGGGAGGCTGAGGCAGGTGGATGACAAGCTCAGGAGATCGAGACCATCCTGGCCAACATGGTGAAACCCCATCTCTACTAAAAATACAAAAAAATAAATAAATAAAATAAAAGCTCTTTTTTGACTCTGCCACTCCGCTTTCTGTACTCTGCTTTTATATTACCATTTTTAATGAATTTAGTATACTAAAGTCCATGTGCTTTAGGAAATTTTTACTGGTATTAGTTTCTCCTGATCTTAAATCAGCCTCAGCATCTACAGGGTCACATCTTTATTCCATGGAGAAAAAGCAGAATCAGAGCCCAGATGTTCTTTAAAAATTCTCTCTATGTCTTTTGCTTTCTGAAAAGCTCATATTCATTCCCTCAGTTTACATCCTGACTCTAATGAGTTATGTCTGAGGACTATGATCACAAATGTATTCCCTTGCAAGTTAATATCTTCATTTTATGTGTGGAACAATTAAGGCACAAATAGGTAAAGTAACTTAACTTGCCCACTATCACACAGCCCATGAGTAGTAGAGAAGAGAATGGATTATTGACCATTAGTCTCTAGGAGTCATTGCCATTATAGATATTTTGAACCTAAAGCAGGGTCTAATTAAGATGGAATGTAGGCCAGGCACAGTGGCTCATGCATGTAATTCCAGCATTTTGGGAGGCCAAGACAGGAGGATTGCTTGAATACAGGAGTTCAAGACCAGCCTGGGCAACTTAGTGAGACCCTGTCTACAAAAAATTAATTTTTTTTTTTTGAGTCAGAGTCTCACTCTGTCATCCAAGCTGGAGTGCAGTGGTGAGATCTCAGCTCACTGCAGCCTCCACTTCCAAGGTTCAAGTGATTCTACTCCCTCAGTCTCCCAAGTAGCTGGAATAACAGGCACCTGCACCACACCCAACTAATTTTTGTCTTTTTAGTAGAGACAGGGTTTTACTATGTTGGCCAGGCTGGTCTTGAACTCCTGACCTCAGGTGATCTGCCTGCCTCGGCCTCCCAAAGTGCTGGGATTACAGGCGTGATCCATTGTGCCCAGCCCTAAAATAACTTTTTAAAAGATGGGATATGAGATACAATGGCTAAAAAGCCAATAAATAAAATGAAATTTTGAACTACACTCAAAAAAGAAGGGCAGGAAAGGAGGATAAACAAAAAAGAAGCAGAGAAAACAAACCAAATAACAAGAGAATAGCTCTAAATCCAGCTCTGTCAATAATGACATAAAATTGACTCAGCACTTCAATTAAAAGGCAAAAATTGGACCAAGCATAGTGGTTCACACCTGTAATCTCAGGGACTCAGGAAGCCGAGGAGGTAAGATTGCTTGAGGCCAGGAGTTTGAGACCAGCCTGGGCAATATAGTGAAACCCCATCTCTACAAAAATTTGTCAGTTAGCCAGGTGTGGTGACCCACACCTGTAGTCCCAGCTACTTGGAAGGCAGAGGCCGGAGGATCAGTTGAGCCTAGTTTGAGCCCATCTTGAGTTCAGTGC
Source organism: Cacajao melanocephalus (assembly GCA_963573385.1). NCBI lineage: Eukaryota > Metazoa > Chordata > Mammalia > Primates > Pitheciidae > Cacajao > Cacajao melanocephalus. Next base: position 79,458 of record CAUYLG010022326.1, read on the forward strand.
TACAGTGAGCTCTGATCACATTACTGTACTCCAGCCTGAGTGACAAAGCAAGACCCTGTCTCTAAAATAAGTAAATACATAAAAGGCAAAAATTCTCAAAACAGATTTTAAAAAATCAAGACCTAACTATATGCTCTCTGCAAAGTACAATTAAAATTCACAAATGGGTTGAAAGTAGATGAATGGAAAAAGATGCACAAGTCAAACAATAAGCATAAGAAGGCTGCAGTGCCTTATTAATATGTGCAAAGTAGATTTCAGGACAGTCACTTCATAATGACACAGCAGTCAATTCAGGAAGACATAACAGTCATAAATGTGTATTCACTAATAACAGAGCTTTGAAAGCTCTGAAGCAAAAATGTGGAAATAGACTCTCCATAATTCTATTTGGAAAATCATACACTCCCTCTCTGCAGTTGATAAAAATATATAGAAAACAAAGAAGAAACATGATCTTTGCAACACTGTCAACCACCTTGATCTAACTGAGACTTGGAGAACATGAGACGCAGTAACTGCATAATACACAGTCTTTTCAAGTACACATGGTATGTTCACTGAGAAATAAGACGGGCTGCACTGTGTCTCAGATTTAAAAGGATTGATAGTGTGGTGTGTAAACCTTGTTCTCGGGCTAGTGAATTAAATTAAAAATCAGTATATTTAAACCCTAATATTTAGAAGTCAGACAACACATTTCTAAACCTATGATTGAAAAAACAAATCACAAAGAAAATTAGAAAATATTTCCAAATCACTGATATTGAAAGTATAGCATACTAAAACATATGAGATACAGCTAAAAACGAGGCTTGTAAGAAGATCAGTAGCTTTAAAATGCTGTTAGAGATGTCTCAAATCAGTGATCTAAAGTTACAATTTAAAAAGTTAGCCAAGGAAGAGTGAAGTAAGTCCAAGATAGAATGAAGGAAATAATAAAGATAAAAGCAAAAGCCATCAAAATAGAAAACAGACAGTAGAGAAATTTAAAGCTAAAAGTTGGTTCTTTGAAAAGATGAACAAAATTGATAAACACCTTATCCCAGTACAGAGTGGTCTTGGTTCATGTGACTTACTGTAGTAAGTCTTGAAATCAGCTAGTATAAATCCTTCCACTTGATTCTTTTTTAAGAAGGCTTTGAATGTGCTAGGTCTTTTGTCTGCATAAATTGTAGACTCGGTTTCTCAGTATGTTTATTCCTTATTATGGGGTTATATTTTCCTGCTTCTTTGTATGCCTGGTGATTTTTTTTTAATTGGATACCAGATACTGTGAATGGGTACCAAATATTTTTGTATTCCTATAAATATTCTTGATCTTTATTCTGGGCCGCAGTTACGTTACCTGGAAACAGATTGATCCTTTCAGGTTTTGCTTTTTAAATTTGTTAGACAGGACCAATAGTGTATAGTCTAGGCCTGTTTTTCTTCTCTGCTACCAAGGCAAGACCCTCCTGAGTGCTCCATGTGGTGCCTCAGGAGTGAGGAGATTCTCTACTCTGGCGGATGGGAGCCGGCACTGTTCTGCAGCTTGTATGAGCTTCGGCTCTTGTTCCTGCTAATCCTCTCAGGTGGTTTTTTCTTCCCATGAATGCCTTGGAAAGTCCTTGGAAACCCTCCAGGCTGCATGCTGGGGCAGCCTCAGGCTCACCTCCCTTGTTTCTTATCCTTGGGGGTCACTTTCCTTAAGTGTCTGAAACCCACTGCTTTATATATTTTGGCCATTTTTTTTTAAATCTCAGACAGGAAGGTAAGTTTGGTCCCTGTTACTCCAACTTGGCTGGAAGTGAAGCCCCCTGTGGTGTTCCAGGCCACTTCCGGGTGTGGAGTGGGGCCAAACTACCTGGATACCGCACCACAGAGGCGAGCCGGCATGGATGTCCACCTCTGCAGTGTCCACCACAAAATCTTTTGTTCTTAGAAGAAGTAATCAACCCCAAAACATATATAACTATTCTATATCAATAAAATAAATTTTAATGTACAGCTATTCTGTATCAATAATAAATAGTTAAATAACCAGATAAAAAAGAGGCAACCCAAAATCCATCCACAGATGCTCACTCTAGTAAACTGGTATGCATATAAAATGGAACTCCACAGCAGTGCAGAAGTGTGAGACAGCTGTCCAGGCACTGGTAAAGTTCTCCAAGGGATACTGTGAAGTGAAAAAGGTACACTGGTGGCTAATGTACATATGTGCCTTTGGGTAAAGATGGGGCCAGGGAGGAAGATAATCTATATTCATGCTTCTTCATATGTAATAAAGAAACTGGAAGGGCCAGGTGCAGTGGCTCATGCTTATAATCCTAGCACTTTGGGAGGCCAAGGCGGGTAGATCGCCTGAGGTCAGGAGTTCGAGACCAGCCTGGCCAACATGGTGAAAACCCCATCTTTACTAAAACTACAAAATTAGCCAGGCATGGTGGCATTTGCCTGTAATCGCAGCTACTTGGGAAGCTGGGGCAGGAGAATCACTTGAACTCAGGAAGCAGAGGTTGCAGTGAGCCGAGTTAGCGCCATTGCACTCCAGCCTGGGCAATAAGAGCGACACTCCATCTCAAACAAAAAATTAAATAGACAAATACAAAACTTAGCCAGGTGTGGTGGTACATGCCTATAGTCCCAGCTACTCAAGAGGCTGAGGCAGAATCACTTGAACCTGAGGAGGTGGAGGTTGCAGTGAGCCGAGATCGCGCCATTGCACTCCAGCCTGGCAACAGAGCGAGACTCCACTCCAGCAGAATGGTCTTCTGCAGGGGAAACAAATGAGAACTAGACAGAGCGTGGACAGGGGTGAGGAGAATTTACTACATGTCGTTTTTAATACTTGCTGACTTTTGAACCACATGAATGTATGACCTATTTAAAAAATAAATTCAAAGATAAAAGGAAATTTTGAAGAATTCAGGGAGAGAAAAATGTTTACAATAAAAGCAAGATTTAAATAAATGTGTGCACATTGATTATTGCGACTGTGAAATTTGTGTGCATTTGTGCAAAGAGTATAAAGGAAGGCAGAAAATCAAGAATTTCTGTGCTGGACTAATGAAGCTTTTTGGTATTCCCGCAGTTGTAATAATGTTTGTAAAAATGTTAACGGAAAGGCAGTTAACAAAGTAAAATAAATAAATACAAATAATTGATAGGAATTAAATACATCTTTCACCTCAGCCAGGGATGCCACCCTCATGTGTGAACCCTGGACCCTGAACATGCGGCCAGCCCCTTTGACCTCGGAAGAATTTAAACACGTGGGGCTCACTCCGGCTGTTCTGTCAGCGCACACCCAGAAGGAAGAGCAGAATTATGTTGATAAATTCCGAGAAAAGATCCTGTCATCACCCTACAGCTCCTATCTTCAGCAAGAAAGCAGGAGCAAAGCTAAATATTCATATTTTCAAGGTAGGTGAGTTTTTTAAAAATAAATGCCATTGGCCAGGCATGGTGGCTCATGCCTGTAATCCCAGCACTTTGGGAGGCTGAGGCAGGCAGATCAGGAGGTCAAGGGATCGAGACCATCCTGGCCAACATGGTGAAACGCCGTCTCTACTAAAATACAAAAATTAACAGGGCATGGTGGCAGGTGCCTGTAGTCCCAGCTACTTGGGAAGCTAACGCAGGAGAATCGCTTGAACCCAAGAGGCGGAGGTTGTGGTGACCTGAGATCCTGCCACTGCTCTCCAGCCTGGTGACAGGGAGACTCCGTCTCAAAAATAAATAAATTCCATTAATCTATGTAGATGTAATAAATTATATCTAAGGACTCGGAGATAAGGAGTGAACAATAGGAGTTTTACCTGTAAGAAACACGGAGAAATGCTGAAGCAATCTATTTATATCAACAATTTCTCTAGGCTCTTTCTTAGATCCTATATCTGAGAAACTTTTTTCATGAGAAACTGATCGAGAGACGCTGAAATAAGTTTACTTGATAGCAATGATTTTTGTTCACCTTTTTAGAGCCACTTTTTGCCATTCTGGTAGTATTGGCAAATGGGCATTCCTTTATCAGCTATTTATAAAGTACCTGTCAGTGGCATCCTTCTCTTCTTTTTGGGTTTAATTTTTCATAATTTGCTTCTACCTTTATCCTTCCAGGAGATTCGACTTCCAAGCAGACTCGGTCGGCTGGCTGCCGGAAAGGGAAGCACAAGCGGAAGAAGCTGCCGCAGCCGCCGGACACCAGCAGCTCGAACGCAGGCTCCAGTCCCCGCAGGGGAGCGCATCTGAACGCACAGCCCTGCTGCCCCTCCGCGGCCTCTTCTCCGCACTCCTCAGGCCCGACCTTCCCACCGGCCGCCATGGTACCCAGCCAGGCCTCTTATCTTGTCCCGGCGTTTCCCCTCCCAGCCGTGACCTGTCCCGGAAGAGAATATGCCGCCCCCGGAAGTACACCGGAAGTCCTGCCTGGGTCATTCTTATCCAAGGACCTGCAGACTTGCCCAGCTTTCCCTTCTCCTTACTTGGATACTTTTATGACCGTTTTCCTGCCTGATCCCTCTGTCTGCCCTCTGCTGTCGCCATCGTTCTTTCCATGTCCATTCCTGGGGGTGACAGCCTCTTCTGCAATATCACCCTCTATGTCAGCAATGACTCCAAACCTGGACCCACCCCCTTCAGTCACCAGCCAAAGGAGAGAGGAGGAAAAGTGGGAGGCACAAAGCGAGGGGCACCCATTCATTTCCTCGAGGAGCAGCTCGCCCTTACAGTTAAACTTACTTCAGGAAGAGATGCCCAGAGCCTCTGAATCTCCAGATGAGATAGGAAGGAACACTTGCCGGCAAGCTCAGTATGTAAGTGATGCTCATTTTCAACACTCAAGTGAGAAAGTAAATAACTTAGTAAAGTTAAGGTGCTTGCGTTGGGACTCAGCGCTGACATCCTCAGTGGGTAATCCGCATGGCTGCTGTGAGTGGGCCTGTCAGCCTCCTTATGGGTAAACACAAAACACATCTGCCTGGCTGTTTGGAAAGTAGACATGAAAGAATCGTCTATATTCTGGTTTCTTAGATACTTTGTGAGGTTTTTCCCAAAGTGCTATCTTTCAAGTTTTCATGTGAACTGGACTCCCTCCACTTTTTAAAATTCGATCCAGGTTATTACCCGTAAGTGTTCATTGCCTATAATATGTATTTGCTTACCTGCAACTGGGGTTATGGTCTGGTAAGATGGGAATAAGCCATATTGACAATTTATCGATTGTATTTCTTCATGCACAGTCACAGGACAACAGGTGTGTGTGAAGCAGTAGCAGCTACTTTATTTGTATTATCAGTAGAGTAGGCAGTTTATAGTTATACACTTAAACATGCCATTTTTTCAAAATCAAAAGTTTTTTTGGTCTGCTTTACCTAAAAAGCCATTCTCAGGTTTATTTAGTAGGTTAAACTTTGGAATCTGACATTCCTGTATAGAATCCAAGGCAAATGTGTAAATACACAAATTTTTCTTTGACCTTCCCTTCAAGGTATAAAATACCCTTCTTTAACAGATATTTAAAATCTGTGATCCAAATCAAGAAAATGTATTCATTTTTGAAAGCCTAGTATTAGCATACTTGCTAAAAATCTAAGGCAAAGGAGCGTATTACAGCGAATAAAACCTGGGCTATGGGGTAAGACATAGATTCAAACCCCAGCTCTGTCACTAGTTAGGTAGATTCGCTTAGACAAGTTATTTCACCTTTCTTTGCCTCTGTTTCCTTATTAGGAAAATGGGAAGGGGAATCCCTCATAGCTTACTCTGAGGACTAAATGATGTCGTATTTATATAGTACTTCTCCCCGTGCAGTAGGCACTCCTGGAGAGCTGGAACTTTGTTTTGTTCATTATTATATTCCTAGTGTTTGACACAGTGCTTAGAACATATAAAATGTTCAATATGTATTTGCTGAGTGACCAAAAAATCACCTCTGCAGTGTGTGGCATGTAGTAGGTACTGAGAAAGTAGCAGTGCCTTCATATCACTTACAAAGGAACTTATTCTTAGAGGTAGACTGGAAAGCTTTTACTTCTTAGTTATATACGTAAATTTTATTCCCTTTAACATGGGAAGTTGAAGATCTGCCAGTTACAGTAGTCTCCCTTACCCAGGGGATATGTTTCAATCCGTGGTGGATGCCAGGAACCACAGATAGTTCTGAACCCTATGTACAGTATGTTTTTCCTATACATACTACATACCTATGGTAAAGTTTCTTTTATAAATTAAGAACAGTAAGAGATTAACAGCAGTGACTAATAATAACATGGTACAGTTATAGCAATATATTCATCACAGTTTCACGGATAGAAGATTCATTCTTCCTAAGATTTTAGCACCCTCAGCATATGGGTTTTTTCCTTTCCTTCTTGAGAACTTTCACCTTTTCACTTAAATGAAGCACTTTAGGACTTGTCCTTAGCATATCCCAATTGCTGGCATCATTACCCTTGCACTTTGGGGCCATTACTAAGTAAAGTAAGTGTTACTTGAACACAAGGACTACGATACCACGGCAGTAGATCTGATAACCAAAACGACGACTGAGCGACTAACAGGTGGGTGGCACATGCAGTGTGGAGGGAAGCAGTGAGGCAGCTCAGGATTTCATGACACTACTCAGAATGACTCACAGTTTTAAACTTAGGAACTGTTTCTGGAATTTTCCATTTACTGTTTTTGGACCTCGGTTGACCACAGGTAACTGAAATTACAGAAAGCAAAACCATGAATAAAGGAGGACTACTGTACTTTGTGATAAGAAGATTAAAGTGTCTTTTCATATGCCCTTACTTTCTAGCAGTGTGTTATAGGCAACAGTGGCAGTGAGGGCAGTCCTGCTACTACCCACGCACTGTCCACAGGATCACCTCCCAGGGAAACTCCATCGCGTCCTACTGCCAGCGTGCTGTCCACGGGATCACCTCCCAGGGAGACTCCATCCCATCCTACTGCCAGCACGCTGTCCCCGGGGTCACCTCCCAGGGAGACTCCATCCCATCCTGCTGCCAGCACGCTGTCCCCAGGGTCACCTCCCAGGGAATGTCCATCCGGAACTGGTTCTGCAGCATCAGGTAGTGGATCAGGACAACCAGTGTTTCAGACTCCATTCACTGTGTGATGAGCTCTCACTGTGTACCCCAGGCACTGATGTGGAAGTACAGGGTTTTTTATTTTTTCCTTTTTTCTTTTTGTCAAAAAAAAATTGGGGTATATTTACACACAATAAAATTCACCAATTTTAGGAGTACAAACAAGAATTCTGACAGATGTGTACCTTAGTGTAAGCACCACCACAGTCACCATATAGAACATTTCTGTCACCCCAAAAAGTTCTGTGACCCTCACCAGTCTGTCTCTGCCCTGACCTTTGGTCTCCTGGCAGGTACTGGTTTGCTTTCTTTGAAACACTTTCGTTTTCTTTTCCTATATTTTATGTATTGAATCAGACAGTATGCTGTCTTTTGTATTAGGATTCTTTCAGTTGGCATGATGGTGTTGAGATGACACACACCCTCTGTGGCCTTTGAAGCTTGGATCTGTGATCCATTTTGAGTTAATTTTTGTGTATGGTATGAGGAAGGGTCAATATACTTTCTTTACATTGGGATATCTAATTGTTCCTGCCCTGTTTAAAGGATGAGTCTTTCCCCCATTAAATTGCCATGACACCTTTGTTGAAAATAACTTGACCATATATGTGTGGGTCTATTTCTGGACTCTCTTTTCTGTTCACTGATCTGTATGGCCAGCTTTAGGCCAATACCACACTCTGGAGTAATGTAACTTTCAAGTAAGTCTTGAAGTCTGGTGAAGTAAGTCTCTCAACTTAATTCTTCTTTTCAAAATGATTTTGAATATTCTAGGTCCATTGTCCATATAAATTATAGACTCCATTTCTCAGTTTCTAAAAAAAAAGTTCTGGTGTTTTGACTGAAATTGTGTTGAATCTATGGATGATCAATTTGCGAAGAATTATCTTCCTAATGATATTGAGTATTTTGATCCACAAGTACGATTTCTCTATGTAGGTCTTTAATTCTTCTCAGCAGTGTTTTACAGTTTTCAGCCTACAACTCTTAGACATATTTTGCTAAATTTATCTCTTAAGGATTTTATAGTTGTTGATGCTATTGTAAATGGCTTTTAAAATTTTCAATTTGCAATTGTTTGTTGGTAGCATATAGAAATTTAGTCAAGTTGTATGTTTTTAACTTACATTCTGCAGTCTTGCTAAACTCATATATTAGTTTTAGTAGCTCTTTTGTAGATTCTGCAAAACTTTTCTACACTGTCTTTATTATCTGCAAATAGAGTTTTACTTCTCTTTTTCCATCTGTATGTCTTTATTTGTCTTGTCTCATTGAACTGGCTAGGAACCCCAGCGAAGTGTTTAATAAAAATAGGAACATAGGCACTTTTGCCGGGTTCGGAGTCTTGAGGGGAAAGCAGTTAGTGTTTCATCATTAAGTATAATGTTACATGTAAGTTTTTCTTGAATGCCCTTATCAGATGGAGGAAGTTCCCTCCTACTGCTGCCCTGCTGAGATGACTTTTCTGCATCTGTTGAGATAATCGTGGTTTTCCTCCCTTCTTCTATTACTATGGTGAATTACCTCCATTTTCTGATAATAAATTAACCTTGCATTTGGTCATGCTCTTTTACCCTTCTTTATATGTTGTTGGATTATCTTTCTAATATTTTGTTACACATTGTTGCATCTCTGTGCAGAATATTGGTCCATTTGCTTTCTTTACTTATAATGTCTTCGTCTGGTTTTGGTGTCGGTAATTCTGGCCTCAAAAAATGAGCTAGGAGCTATTCTTTGCTATTCTGTTTTCTGGAAGAGTTTGTGTTGAACTATTATTATTTCTTTGTATGTTTGGTAGAATTTACCAATGACTCTTTCTGGGCCTGGAGTTTTCTCAGTGAGAAGGATTTTAACAACAAATTTAAATTCTCTAATAGATATAGGTCTAATCAGGTTATCAGTTTCTTAGCGATCTTTGGTAATTCGTATCTTTTTAAAAATGTGTCTATTTCATCTAATTTGTTGAGTGCATTGGCATAAAGTTTGTAATAATATTCCCTTTTCTTTTTAATGTCTGTGGGTTTTATAGTAATGTATCTCTCTTATTGCTGGTATTTGTATTTTTTCCTGATCAATCTGACTGTATATCAATTTTAATAACTTTTCAAAGAAGCAACTTTTGATCTCAGTGGGTTTTTTTTTCCTTTTTGGGGGGGGGCAGTTTATTTCATTGATTTATGCTCTAATTTTTTTTCTTGAGACAGAGTCTCGCACTGCTGCCTGGGCTGGCATGCAGTGATCTTGGCTCACTGCAGCCTTCACCTCCCAGGTTCCAGCGATTCTCCTGCCTCAGTCTCCTGAGTAGCTGGAATTACAGGTGCCCACCACCATGCCCAGTTAATTTTTTTTATCTTTAGTAGAGATGGGGTTTCACCATGATTTGCCCCCCTCGGCCTCTCAAAGTGCTGGGATTACAAGCATGAGCCACCACATGTCACCTGTGCTCTAATTTTTATTACTTCTTTTCTCTTTACTTTGGATTTTATTTGTTCTTTTTCTCATTTCTTAAGGTAGAAGCTTAGATGACTGAATTAAGATTTTTTTCCCCCTAACATAAACATTTAATGCTATTGAATGTTCTAACCATTGCATTCCTCAAATCTTGGTATGTTATATTTTTATTTTCATTCAGCTTAAATAGTTCTTTCTTTCTTTCTTTCTTTTTTTTGAGCCAAAGTCTCACTCCACTGCCCAGGCTGGAGTGTAGTGGTGTGATCCCAGCTCACTGCAGCCTCAAACTCCTCGGCTCAGCAGTCCTCTGGCCTCAGCTTCCTGAGTAGCTGGGACTGCAGGCATATGCCACTGTGCCTGGCCAGTCTAAAATAGTTCTAATTTCACTTGTATTTTCTTCTTTGATCTTTGGGTTATTTAGAAAGGCTTGACTTCCTAATATTTGGAGATTTTTTAGATATTTTTATTTTATTAATTTCTAATTTAAATGTAGTCAGAGAACATTTTTTTGTATTTGTAAATTTACTGAGACATTGTGTAGTGGTCTGGAATTTGGTCCATCTTGATGAATGTTTCATGTGCATTTGAAAAGAGTGTGTGTTCTGCTATTGTTGAGTCATGTGTTCTATAAATGTAAATTAGATCAAGTTGGTTGATAACGTTGATCCAACCTTCTCTATTCTAACTGATTTTCTATCTGTTTTCTAAGTTATTATGATACGGCTCTTATATGTCCAGCTATAATTGTGGATTTCTCTATTTTTTCTTATAGTGCAATGAGTATTTGCTTCATGTATTTTGAAGGCCTTTTATTAGGTGCATATACACTGAAGGTTATTATATCCTCTTGATGAATTGATCTCTTTTTTTGTTTGTTTTTGAGACAGAATCTCACTCTGTTGCCAGGCCCAAGTGCCGTGGCACAATCTCATCTCACTGCAACCTCTGCCTCCCACGTTCAAGCGATTCTCCTATCTCAGCCTCCCAAGTAGCTGAGACTACAGGTGTGTACCACCACACCCAGCTAATTTTTGTATTTTTGGTAGACATGGGGTTTTACCATGTTTGCCAGGATGGTCTCAATCTCCTGACCTCGTGATCCACCCGCCTCAGCCTCCCAGAATGCTGGGATTACAGGCGTGAGCCACTGCACCCAGCCGAATTGATCTCTTTATCCTGAAATATGTCTTGCTTTGAAGTCTGCTTTGTCTGATATCAGTGTATCCACTCCAGCTTTATTTTGATTAGTGTTTACATGGTATTTTGTTTTTCATCTCTTTACTTTTAACTTATCTGTGTCTTTATATTTAAAGTGAGTCTCTTGTAACCACCACAGAGTTGGGTATTGCTTTTTATCCATGTGATGATCTCGGCCTTTTACTGCAGCGCTTGCTTAGACTATTTACATTTAATGTGACTATTGATATGGTTAGGTTTAAGTTAAATCTTTTGTCTTCCTGCTCTTTTCTGTTGGTCTCATCTGCCCTTTGTTTTTTTCCTCCTACCCTTCTCCTTTTGGGTCAATTGTGTATTGGCTTTTCAAGCATACCTCTTTTTTTTAAGTTTTTGCTCTAGGATTTACTTTTTCTTATTTTTATTTTTTCTTGGAGACGGAGTCTCACTCTGTCACCCAGGCTGGAGTGCAATGGCATGATCTCAGCTCACTGCAACCTCCACCTCCTGAGTTCAAGCTATTCTCCTGCCTTGCCTCAGCTTCCCAATTAGCCAGTACTACAGACATGTGCCACCATGCCCAATTGATTTTTTGTATTTTTAGTGGAGACAGGGTTTCACCATGTTGGCCAGGCTGGTCTGAAACTCCTGACCTCAGGTGATCTGCCCACCTCAGCCTCCCAAAGTTCTGGGATTACAGGCATGAGCGAGCCACCATGTCCGGCCTGCTCTAGGATTTACAGTGTACATCTTTTACTTATCACAGTTTACCTTCAGATATCATACCTGTTATATCACTTTGTATATTAGAACCTTAAAACGGAGTACTTCCATTTCCCTCTTGTCTTTTGTGCTATTTTTGTCATACTTTTAAAAAAGTTGTATAAAAAAGCCCACAATAACATTGTTATTATTTTTGCTTTAAACAGTAATAACCTTTTAAGTCTTTTTGTGTGGGTGTTTTGTCATTGTTGTTGTGTTTTTTTTAACACAGGGTCTCACTGTTACCCAGGCTAGAGTGCACAGGTGCAGTCATAGCTCACTGTAGCCTCAGATGCCTGGGCGCAAGCAGTCCTTCAGCCTCAGCCTCCTTAGTAGGTGGAACTACAGGCACACACCACCACACTCAGCTGATTTTTTATTTTTATGGAGATGGGATCTCACTATGTTGCCCAGGCTGGTTTTGGACTCCTGGCCTCAAGCAGTGGTCTCATCTTGGCCTCCCAAAGTGCCAGGATTACAGGTGTAAGCCACCATACCCAACCTAAAGATATTTTTAAATGAGGAAAATGTTTTATTACATTTACCCATATATTTAGTTTTAAAAAAAAAATTAGACAAATCTTTTTGTTTTGTATTTTTAATTCCTTCAGAGTCAATGAGAAGGATCTAGAAGAGTCAAATGCAAGATAGGAAAGGAATGATCCTAAGGCTTCATAAGCAGCAATAAAAGTATGGTCTTTGGGATGAAGTTTCTCTGTTGTGACAGGAGGAAGGTGAGGAGGGAGTACATATATGATTAATTGTGTATGTTTGGTATCATGAAGGTGAGCAATTTGCTTTCTGATGCCTTCTTTTTGCTTTGTAAGATAGGTGAGAGTGAGGGAGGAAATAGAGAAGTTGAAAATAATCATTGCTGGGGGTAGGTTAGTGCGCTGACCGGAGGACGGTAGCAGGATTCCCACGCATTTTGATGGTCCATTTGAGGTTGGTGTTGATGAGTTTATTGTAGGAACACTGTATACCCCATATGTGACTTTTTCCATGCATTTGGCTACTTTGGTTTAGGTAAGAACAAAGTCAATAATTGGTTTTATTGGAGTTGACATTTTGACAGTTATGAAAAGTCAGAGGGAAAAAGAAGTCTGAGATATTGTAAGGTGTGTTACTGAATGATGAACTGAGGACTTAGGCTGAATAGTAAAGGAACTACTGGAAGACTAAGACAAATTTATTGTTGAAATGACTGAACAAGCCAATGAGAAAGTAAAGCTGAGATGTTAATGATTTTGGAGATGGAACCATTATGGGTGATGATAAAGGACAATGTGTGTAGCCTTGAGAGTGATAGCTCATTAGGAATGGAAAAAGAGATCTTAGGAAGACCAGAGAACCAGGAGGCTGTTCACAGGGAGAAGGATGTTTCCTGGAAATAATGGTTGGGCTGGCTGATGAGGAGGACTATCTGAGGCAAGAGTCTTTGAAGAATGAGAACCAGCTTGGCAAATCAGTCGGACAAGTCTTTTCTAATTAATTGTTGTTGATTTTTAACAGGAAGCAGTGACTGCAGTATATACTTTACTAGTAGTGCCTATTCTTCTGAAATCTCCCAAAATGGGCAGCAATCTCAGGATGTACAGAAAAAAGAAATATTTCCCAATGTCGCCGAAGAGTCCATCTGGAGAATGATACGACAGACACCTGAGTGCATTCTCATGACGTATCAGGTACCTGAGAGGTAAGAAAGCACTTTAGAAGACCCACTTTTTATATTTTCATGGTTTCTTCTTTTCTTTTTTGAGATGGAGTCCCAGTCACCCAGGCTGGAGTACAGTGGCACAATCTCAGCTCACTGCAACCTCCGCCTTCCAGGTTCAAGCGATTCTCCTGCCTCAGCCTCTTGAGTAGCTCGGATTACAGGCACACACCACCACACCTGGCTAATTTTTGTATTTTTAGTAGAGATGGGGTTTTTGGGTTGTTTTTTTGTTTTTTTTTTTTTTTCATTTGAGACAGAGTCTCACGCTGTCACCCAGGCTGGAGTGCAGTGGTGCGATCTCAGCTCACTGCTACCTCCACCTCCCCAGTTCAAGCGGTTCTCCTGCCTCAGCCTCCTGAGTAGTTGGGATTACAGGCATGCGCCACCACATCTGGGTAGTTTTTTGTATTTTTGGTAGAGATGGGGTTTCACCATGTTATTCAGGTTGGTCTCAAACTCCTGGCCTCAGGTGATTTGCCTACTTCAGCCTCCCAAAGTACTGGGATTATAGGCATGAGCCACTGCACCTGGCCAAGACAGGGTTTCCTCATGTTGGCCAGGCTGGTCTTGAACCACTGACTTCGGGTGATCCACCCACCTCAGCCTCCCAAAGTGCTGGGATTACAGGTGTGAGCTACCACGCCCGGCCTATGGTTTCTTAATGTGTTTTTAAAGACAAAATAATTTTCGAATGTTTTATAACTTCCCTATGAGAAATGTATTTTCAAATTTATTCATTTGAAGTCAAGTGATGAATGATTTATTAAAATAAGGATGGCAGTGATAGTGCCACCTGTATTGAGATCCAGACTAAGCAAAGCTTACACATCATGAGGCAAGGAAACAGAAAGTCTGTGCTTTCCAGGATGGCACACAAGTACAAGAACTTTTTGTTTTGAGACTCGATTTTTTTTTCCTTGTTCTAAAAGAAACGAGCTAAGGGAAATCTCTTTCTTCCATACACCTCATTAAAACATCATACAGATATTTTCCACCAAGAAAAAAGTCTACTTCACCTACTTGACAAGGAAATGCTCTAGGTATTTTTTAATTGTATGCCTCATATATTAGAAAATGTAAGGTGTATTACCAACCAAAAAGAAATGCTATTGCTAGATAACATGATAAGAACCCTGTGTCTGATTCAGGACTCTTAAGATTCTGTTTGTTTTCAGGGTTAAAGAAGTTGTACTAAAAGAAGACCTAGAAAGGCTAGAGAGGATGAAGCAGCAGCAGCCCCAGTTTTCTCATGGGCAACAGGAGGAGCTGGCCAAGGTGTATAATTGGATTCAAAGCCAGGCTATCCCTCAGGAAATTGATGTTCAAGTAAGCACAGTAATAATGGCTGTCATCTACTCCTGTGTTTTTAACAGGTAGTGGTTTTCATATAGGTCGTGCTTTTGCATGATCCCACTGCAAACTTTAATCTTCACCATTTACCTCTGTGGTAGGTGTTATTATTTTCTCTTTACCAGTAAGCAGCAAGTAAGGTATACACAGATTAAATAATTAGTACAAGGTCATGCAGTTCATTGGGTTTTGAACACAGATCTTTTTGCATCCAAGTGGTTTTTTTCTTCCACCAGCTAAAAGTTGGGAGACAGCAAAGAATGAAAACACCTGCCTTGATGTGTGATTGGCTGCATTTGGTATGTGATTTGTTCCATATTTCAGATACGTCTGCATGTTTGAAAAGAATTAAAAAAGATGTAAGATTCACACTGGAGGTAGTATTCATGCCAAGCAGAAACTTTAATGGGACCTAAGTGTCTTTTTGCTATTATGAGGTCTTCTCAATGAAATCATTTGTGAATACACTGAACCAGTCAAGCTTTGATTTACCAATGGTCCCAGCCAGTGTTGGTGGCAGCTGTGGTCATGGTAGAGATGGTTGTACTAGTCATGAGGTCTTTATTCCCACAAGTCTCAAGTTATGGGAGGTTGAAGAGTCAAAATAAAAACAATGGCAAATAGGCCTAGCCCAGTGGCTCACATCTGTAATCCCAGCACTTTGGGCGGCCAAAGTGAGAGGATCAGGAGTTGGAGACCACACTGGGCGGCACAGCCAAACCTCATCTCTAGTAAAAATCAAAAAAAGTAGACAGTGTGGTAGCTTGCACCTATAGTCCCAACTACTCAGGAGGCTGAGGCAGGAGGATTACTTGAGCCTGGGAAATTGAGGCTACGGTGAGCTATGATGTCACCACCACACTCCAGCCAGTCTCAAAAAAGAAAAAGTGTGTGTGTGTGTGTGTGTGTGTGTGTGTGTGTAAAAATATTTAAAAACGAGAATAAAGTTAGGTGTTTTTAAAAAGTATGATATTAAGGCTTATGAAGTAAGCAAAACAATGAAATCCTATTCCCCCCTTCTTAAAAATAAACACTTTTTTATTGTGGTATAATACACATAAAATTTACCTTCTGAACTATTTTTATGTATATAATTCAGGAATATTAATTATTTTCACATGCAGCCATCACCACCATCCATCTCCAGAACACTCGTCATTTTGCAAAACTGAAACTCTACCCATTAAACAATAACTTCCCCCACTTTTACACTGTTGTTGAAAGTATAAATTAGTTCAACCATTATGGAAGACTGGCGATTCCCCAAGGATCTAGAAATGGAAATTCCATGTGACCCAGCAATCCCATTACTGGGTATATACCCAAAGGATTATAAATCGTTCTATCATAAAGACACATGCACACATATGTTCAATTTGATGCTGTTCACGATAGCAAAGACCTGGAACCAACCCAAATGCCCATCGATGATAGACTGTACAAAAAAAATGTGGCACGTATATACCATATGCAGCCATAAAAAACGATCAATTCGTGTCCTTTGTAGAGACATGGATGAACCTAGCCATCATTCTCAGCAAACTGACACAAGAACAGAAAACCAAACACCACGTTTTCACTCATAGGCGTGTGATGAACAATGAGAGCTCTTAGGCACAAGGAAGGAAACAACACTTACAGGGCTGGGTGGGGGGGAGGGGTGAAGGGGAGGGACTGTAGGATGGGGCAGGGAGGATGGGGAGGGATAACACCAGAAGAAATGCCTGACGTAGGCAATGGGTGGGTGGGGAGATGGAGACAGCAAACCACCATGGCATATATGTACCTATGCAACAATCCTGCAGGATGCAGGACATGCACATGTACCCCAAAGCCCAAATACAATTAAAAAAAAATAAAATAAAATAACTTCCCCTTTCCTCCTTCTCCCAACCCTTTACAACCACTGGTCTACTTTCTCTTTTTTCTTTTTTTTTCTTTTGAGGCAGAGTCTTGTTCTCTTGCCCACACTGGAGTGCAGTGGCATGATCTTGGCTCACTGTAATCTCCGCCCCCAGGTTCAAGCAATTCTCCTGCCTCAGCCTCCAGAGTAGCTGGGATTGCAGGCGCACACCACCAGGCCCAGCTAATTTTTCTAGAGACAGGGTTTCACCATGTTGGCCAGGCTGGTCTCAAAGTCCTGACCTCAAGTGATCCACCTGCCTCAGCCTCCTAAAGTGCTGGGTTTACAGGCAAGAGCCATATGAATTTGACTACTCTACACACCTTATGAGTGGAATCATACATTATTTGTCTCGTTATGACTCTCTCTTAGTTACTATTTGCATGTAATATCTTTTTACATCCTTTCACTTTCAACCTATTTGTGTCTAGATCTAAAGTGAGTAAATAGCATATATCTGAATGGTGCTTTTAAAAATCTGTTCAGTCAGTCCCTTTTGATTGGAGAATTTAGCCCATTTACATTTAAAGTAATTACTGGTAAAGAAGGTCTTACTTGTGTCACTTTGCTGTTTGTTTTCTATATGCCTTACAAGTTTTTTTCCCTCATTTCCTGCATTACTGTCATCTTTTGTGTTTAGTTGGTTTCTTGAAGTGAAATGTAATGCCCTGCTCTTTTCCTGTTTCTGATGAGATATCTGCTGATAACCTTATCAGGAATCTTCTGCATGTGATGAGCTGCTTTTCCCTTGCTGCTTTTAAGATTCTCTTTGTTTTTGACTTGATGCTATTTAATTACAATGTGTCTCAGTGTGGATCTCTGCGTTCTGAGTACATCCTAGTTGGAGTTCATTTAGCCTCTTTCTCTTTTTCTTCCTCTGGGACCTCCATAGTGCTTACGTTGGTCCACTTGATGGTATCCCAGATGTCCTCCAGGCTCTGTTGATTTTTCTTCAGTGTTTTTTCTTTTGTTTCTCAGACTTGACGATATCAATTGTCCTGTCTTCATACATAGATTCTTCCTTCTGCCTGCTCACATCTGCTTTTGAATCCCTCTAGTGAATTTTTTGTTTCAGTTTTGTACTTTTTATTTACAGAATTTCTTTCTGGCTTCTTTTTAGGTTTTCTATCTCCTTATTGATATTTCCATTTGTTTGTACATTGTTTTCTTGATTTTTCTCCATGCCTTTCTTTAATTATTTCATCATATTTTTCTTTTCTTTTTTTTAAGACAAGGCCTCACTCTGTTACCCAGGCTGGAATGCAGTGGCATGATCCTGGCTCACTGCAGCCTCAGCCTCCTGAGCTCAGGCAATGCTGCCACATCAGCTTCCCAAATAGCTGGCACACACTACCATGCCCAGCTAATTTTTTAGTTTTTGTAGAGATGGGGTTTTGCCACGTTGCCCAGGCTGGTCTTGAACTCTTGAGCTCAAGCAGTCCACCTGCCTTGGCCTCCTGAAGTGCTGGGATTATAGGCGTGGGCCACCGCACCCAGCTTTTTTTTTTTTTTTTCTTTTTTTTCAAGGCAGTCTCACTTTGTCACCCAGGCTGGAGTGCAGTGGCATGATCACAGCTCACTTGCAGCCTCCACCTCCTAGTTGCAGGTGATCCTCTCAAGTAGCTGGGACTGTAAGTGTGTGCCACAATGCCTGGCTAATTTTATTTTATTTATTTAGAGATGGGGTCTCACTATGTTGCCCAGGCTCAAGCCATCCACCTGCCTCAGCCTTCGAAAGTGCTGGGATTACAGGCATGAGCCACTGTACCCCACCACTTCTTTGATCATCTTTCTTTCAGCTGTTTTAAAATATTTGTCTAGCAATTCTTTTATCTGGTCTTTCTCAGAGACTTTTGCTATTGGTTTATTTTTTTCCTTTGAATGGCCTATACCAGGAGTATCCAATCTTTTGGCTTCCCTGAGCCACATTGTAAGAATAAGAATTGTCTTGGGCCGCACATTAAATATACTAACACTAACAATAGCTGATCAGTGAAAAAATAGTAAGTAACCAAAAAAACCTCATACTTTAAGAAAGTTTACAAACTTGTGTTAGGCCACATTCAAATCCATCCTGTGCCTCATGTGGCCCATGGACAGCAGGTTGGACTGCTGGGGCTGTAGTTTGCAGTTTCTTTGTATGCCTTAATTTTTTTTTTTTGGTTGAAAATAGACATTTGAATCTAATAAAGTCGTAATTCTGGAAACCAGATTCTCTTCGTTCCTAGGGTATATTGATTATTGTTTTCATTTTTTGATTGTTGGAAGACAAGGTCCTTATTGCCCACCCTGACTCCCACAAGCTGTGTGCAAGCTGCTCCAGGAATACGTGCCTTGCCCAGGGTCAGGGATGGGTAGTTGCTACTGTGCTTGAAGCTGAAATTGACCAGAGGTGACCACAGCTTACCCTCTAAGCATTCCCTGGAAAGTTGCAGGCCTTCAAATACACTCAAGTTCCAGATAGTTACCTCGGACTGATTTTGTCTGTGCAGTTGTTGTCTAGGTGAGGAGACAAAGTCCTAGTCCTCCTACTCTGCCATCTTCTCAGAATCATCTCTCCATCTCCATTTTCAAAGGAAAGAATGACTGTCTGTCATGTAAGAATGACTGGATAGGGTCTCACCAAAAAGCGGGAGCTGGGCTGGTTACTGCGTCTTTTTTTTTTTTCAATGTTGTTCTTCTGGTTTTAAATAGACACGTATATGAAGGATGAGCCCCAAAGCAATTTAAACGAAAGCACAGTCCATGCACCACTTAGTGACGGGGATGTTTTGTGCAAGCATCCTAGAGTGTACTCACAAACTGAGGTGGGCCGGCTTGCTACACTCTCCCCTAGGCTCTATGGGGCAGCCTTTGATTAGGCTACAAACCTGTACAGCTGTCACTGGCCTGAATGCTGTGGTCAGTTGTGTATCTAAACATAGAAAAGGTACCATAAAAATATGGTAGGGTGATCTTAAAGACCGCCGTCATATATGTAGTCTGTTGACTGAAACGCCATGTGGCACGTGACTGTATTTAAACAATTTGTCATTTGCCTTTTAATAATAAAGAATGAGCTCTAATGAATATTTTCAGACATGAATAAGTTGGGGAGTTAGAAACATGTTGCTTGACCAGCCTTTTACTGTTTTAAAACTCTTTAGGTGACATTGACAATCGGCTAACGTGCCTGCTTTTGTTCTTTTTTGGAGGCCTGTGTTACTTGCGAAAGTGAAGATTCAGCTGATGATGCAGCCACCTCCAGTGGTCAGGCAGAAGACAGCAGTTGAGCAACTGTGAGGATGAACCTTCGTACCCTTTCCAAGACATGTAACACAAACAGACCTTTTTAAGTCCTAGACTTTTAAATGACCATGAAGTTATCAATGAATGTTAAGATTTTTTTCTTCTTGATTTTTTAATACACGTAATCTTTTTGAAGCAGACATTGTATACAAAATCTTACTTCTCTTTGTTCCTGATATATTAAAATGGCCAATGAGGCTCTTTCTGTAGTTGAGTTGTCTTCTAAAGAGATTGGATGGCCTCTAAAGAGCTATCTGGATCTGTAGTTCAGATGTCACCCAGAGTAAATTATAATTAGAAGTCTAGCAAGAATGAGCCCTAAACCTTAGCCTCATTTGTTTTTGTTCTGTTACATAAGTCATTTTCACCTTAGAGTGCTTGAAGAACTCCCATCTACAGGTTGTATACTTTTCATAATGGCTTGCATAAATGCAGTACATTGATGTAGGCTTTGTTCAACCTGGCTTTCCCCTCCTTAAGATAAAACATTCCGGTTTTCTCACAGCCCAATAGCACGTATTCTCCATTAGCATGTCTGGGATAACCAGGTTTTGAGGGTTGAGGTTTGACCTTCATCCTTGCAGATGCCTTTCCTATTGATTTTCCACCTTCCAGTGAAATTCTGAAAATCGTATCTTAAATACGTTGCATTTAAGTCGTATCTTAAAGTCGTTGATCAGCTTACATGGGCTTAGTCTTTTGAGAGTTTAAGTTAGCATTTACATGTGTAATGTTAAAATGAAAGAGCTGCTTATTCAACCAATGGTGTTGCCCTTTTGAATGTTTTTGTTTTTAAAGTAGTGATTGTAAAAGGTTTCACAAGTGATGTAAAAGCTAGTATCGTTCTTGTATACTTCTGTGTTTAAATTTTCATTCTTACCAAAACTAACAGTTAACTCTTTCTTTCCAATCAATTTATACAAAAGAGGTCGCTCCAGCCCTGCCAGAGGTCTGATTGGCACTGCCTTTGTTTGCCCTTGAACAGGGTAAGTGTCATGGGGATTGCACAGGAGAAAACGTCCAGGCCAGCTCAGTTGTCCTTCCCACAAGGCCCTGCAGCTCCATCAGTCAGCGCTTTCTATGGCGGTTGTAGTTGTGTCTTTTAAGAAGTGAGTGTGATTGTTCAATTGATAAATCAGCTCACTCTCTGGTGCTCTTTAGAGAAGTCCCTGATTCCTTCTCAAACTTGGAATGATACATGAAATTCACACCCCTGGAGGTCAGGGAAAAAAAATACAAAATGAAGGTTACAGTAACCTTTTGTCTTTATATAACTTGCAACAAACTAACTTATTTTTTTCTTCCCTTTTTTGTTTTTGTTTTTTGTGGTGGTTTTAGGAAAATGCTTCTTTCTCCTTTGAAATGTTACAGCTTTTTGTAAATGCATCCTGATAATGATTAGGAAAATCAACCTTTTTATCCATGATGACCATCCCCATAGCCCAGATTTTCTTTCGAAGTAGTGGTTTTCTGGATGGTAATTCCATCTTAAGGTGTCAGAACTATTTTCAAATGCTGCCTTTGACAGTCCTTGAATTTTCTGTTATTAAGCAGTTCCATGCAAATATTCCCGTTTTATAAATAACTCTCATATTGTGCTCCATCTTGATACTTAAGTGATTTCTGAAGCCTTTGTGTGTGTGTTGATCAGGTTGTGTGGTATTTTTGCTTGATGAAAAAATCAAATTTGAAACAATTAACCATCCGGTAGATTGTCAGGCATCTTCTGTAGTAATAAAGTTTTTTCCTCTGTAAATAAAAACCATATCTGTAGCTATCAGGATCATTGTGCATTCATATACGAGTATTTTAAGCCTTGTGTTCTCTAATAGGAGCCTTTCTTTTCCATTGTTTCTGGACAGCTGTATTATCCAAATATGCTCATTTCTTTGCCTTAGTACACATTTTCTGGAGTACATGTTATACGAGGTTTCATTGGAAACTGGTGCTTGTCACAGAACTGCCAGGGCATGAGGAGCGCTCCTGTTGTGGGTGGACGTGTCCACGCACTCAGGCTGCACCTGCTGCTGGCAGTGAGCAGGGGGCTCAGCAGCTTGACCACCGCCCCCCAAGGGGGCTATCCCCAGTTTAAACTTTGTTGTTCAAATTTATTAACTTTTTATATTAATGGCTATGGAAAATGGAAGTAAAAATGTATATTATAGGCTTCAGTGTTTACATAAATGTTATCCAGAAGCTGTATTTTCTTTGGTCAGAGGTCAAGATTGATGAAAAACAAGATGCTGTATGAATGGAATCGTTTTGCAATTGAGTGAAACTTCATTATAATTCAGTGTATGTTTAATCCAAATTGAAATTTTGTTTCGACTGAATGTGTAATTAACTCTGAATTTGTTTTTAATCATTAGTAATATTTGAGTTGGATGTCTTTTTAAGTAAAAACAACAAATAAACAGTGTACATGTGAAACGTGAGAAATTGTCCTGCCCCTTGTTGACAAATCTTTGAGTGTGTGTTCTGTATCATTTAGAACTGTCTCTTGTGGTCTGCCGGGGCCCTCACATTAGTTAACCTTGCTTTCTCAGCCACATTCTGTGTTCGCGTTGGCCAGTGCATTTGAGCGCCTGCTGTATGGAGGATGAAGATGAAGGCACTTGGAAATTTATTGGCTTATTTAACCCATGTTCCATTATTGGAATGCTAAGCTTGTGGGAGTTACTTATATCCTACTGCTCAAAGTCATCGCCGAGGTCTGATTTTTCACACACACACAAAAAAATTGCAATCTCCAGTGTAAATGGGTTAGTCCTCATTTCAGCACTCTGAAGAATTTATTGGGTCCTGAATATATGTGCATATTTTAATACTTATTTTAATGTCAAATTTATAAAATTTGGTTATCAAAATTTCTCTTAATAGATTTTGTAGGGTGAACCTGTGTACAAGATCTGACTGTAACTGGTGGCAACAAAACCTGGAAATTAAAATACAGAACAAGATCCTGAAGCCAACAGAGCTTTTTAAAGAAGTTGTTTACACCTTTCAGACCATTGGCACCTTTCTTTTCTGTAACAAAAACCATAACAACAAGAGCAGGAAGAAAAGTAACGAAGTATACTTTGTGTGTGTACTACTCTGACAGGTGCTAGTCTAAGTGCTTGACGTGAATTATTTATCCTCACAGCTGCCCTGTGAAATAAGCGTGGTTATTGTCCTCATTTTACAGAGAAGTAAACAGAGGCAGGGGGAGTCAAATAACTGGGTCAAAGACTCACAGCTGGTGTGCAATTGGAGTAGGAATCAACCCAGAAACCTGACAGGAGAGCCCCAGTCTCTCTGCATCATCACCTGATATCACTAAAATGAGTGGGGATTTCAGAATTACTCTACAATGGAATTTCACTTTTAAGAAGTTCTCTCTGATACAGAACAGTTTTATGATGCCAACATTCTGTTCCAGAGAACTAGGATTGGTTTAATTTCAACAATGAGAGGCATACCACAATATTATCGTAGCTCTCCTCAATGTCAGCATGTTTTTGAGTTTGTGTGTTCATAAGTTTAAAACATCTCTCCCTTAGATTTGTTCTTTATGTCTTCTTCAACAAGGTAAACTCTATGAGACCTGTACTCCAGGAAATGTGTGACGTTTGGTGACAAGATTGATACAAGGTGCGTGTTGCTGTTTGGTAGGTGCCGACCCTTCCTCTTGGATGTGGTGGGATGCCAGAGCTCAGCAAGGGAAACTAGTTTCTCATAAAAATCCAGGTCTGTGGGTAACACCCCCATGGGCACCAAGGAAGGAGAACTGTGCAGACCCCAGGCACAATCAGTGCCTGAAGTATAACTCACTGCTTACTTATATCTAGCTTATATATATAATCATACTTAGTCCCATATAATCTTTCTGTATAATCATATAACTAACTTACTGCTTACTATATCTAACATATATAAAATCATACTTAGTTCTATATAATCTTTCTATATGATCATATAACGGATGTAGTCAGAGCTGTACTGACACATTTAGTGCTGACTTATATAATCCTTCCATATAACCATACAGTAGTTTGTAGTAGGAGGAATGCCTAGAGCAGCCACAGAACAGAAGCAGTGCATGGAAAAACAGCCAGACCAGGACAAGAACCAAACAAACAGCCGGACCAGGACAAGAACCAAAGACCCAGGCGGTGGCATCCCTGCCTGAAAGGGCATACGCTATAGCAGGCTTGGAGCAAGAGTCTCTCCTCCTGATAAAGGAGTTGTAGAATCTTGCATCCAGTTCCTGTGGAAAGCAGGCCTCAGGCCTGAGATCCTGGAAATAACCGAGGGAGAAGAACCCCCTCTGATGTGACCAGTTACAGCGGCTGTACACCCTGTCAGTCTTTTCTCACTTCTGTGCTAGCTCAAATCATCCTCCCTTAAATATCTTAAGAGAAGAGCACAAGTCTGTCAGCTCCCACTGCATTGGTTTACAGTATCCTTCTATTAGAAATCCTTTGAAGTCTCCAGCCCCCAGATAAGAAGTGTTGCGCATGACACCTGTTGCACACAGCCCACGTCCTTGCCTCAGTGACCTAATGGGGGTGGACCCTTTTTCAGTACATGACCCTCTACTAGTGCACATGACACGACTCCCTACTGCACACGGCCCACCTCTCTGCCCAAGTGACATAATGGGGTGGCCCCCTCACTTGTGACTTGCGTGATTATGTATACCTTATTACTAAGCCTATAGATGATGACCTCACTCATGAGCCTTCCCCCTGCTTGTACCTAATAAATACAGACACTTCTGGGCATTTAGGGCCTCGCCTGTCTCCGCTCATAGGTGGTGTGGCCCCCCCGAGTCCAGCTGCTCTTCACCAGTTTTTCAGTGTCTGGTCTCTTTACTTCTTGGATCTTGCACCTCAGCACAGCAAAAGGGATACCACCATGACCCTGTGGGACCAACAGCCCTACAATTTTATAAACTAAAAGTAGGTGTATCCATTCCAATTTATTATAGCATGGGTATAATTCTGGTGCCTGGAGTAGCAATGACACTCTTGTAGCCATAAGGATAAAATAACACACCATGACAGGGATGGGCAGTGATGGGGAGACAGAGAACGACTATGGGACATCATGGCATCACAGCCACAGAGATGGAGTACCAAGCTAAACTTCATGTTTCATAGAAAAAAATAAATGGCTACATGGTTAATCTGCTATATTAAGGCTTCTGCTACATGTGGCCAAACAGAAGTAAGTCGTCACTAATATCTGAAACCCAAAATAACCAGAATGAAACTCCTGATCTCCTCTAATCCATCTTCTCATTGTCTTTTCACAGATCAATAAATAGCAGCACCTGTCTTTAATTGTTTGCCTTTTTCAGTCCAAAAATCTCAACTCCTCTTTCTCCTTACTCATTCCATCAGCCAAGCCTGTTGGGTTCTCCCTTTGAAGTCTGTCCAGAATGGAACCTGTTCTATGTAGCTCCACAGCTTCTGTCACCCTTATCTGGGCCACCTCCATCTCTCCTGTGGTCTATCGCAGTGGTCTCCTGATTGATCTGCTGCCTCAACTTTTGCCTCCCACAGTCTGTTCTCCACCAACAATCAGAAGGTTCCTTTGGAAATTTAAGTCATATCATAGCAATATTCTGTAGAGAATCCAAAATGCCTTCCCTTCTCACTGCAAATAAGATCTAAAGTTCTACTCCTGGCCTATCAGTTCCTATATGACCTGAGCTGTCAGTCACTCAGCTCCCATCATTCTGGCTTCCTTGATGCTCCTGGAACATGCCAAGCAGGCTTCCATTCCAAATTTTCACCCTTGCTCCTCACTCTACCTGGAATCGTCTCACAGATGCCCACATGGCTCATTCCCTCACTTCCTTGAGGTCTCCTTTCAAATGCTACCTACCAGACTTGCCTTCCAAGCTGGCCATGGGCCTGTTTGCATACATCTCCATTCACCTTTCATCGTGATCATTCTCTGTGTTGCAGAAAACTGCATTTCTGTGGCTCCCCTGTTCCTTGGGTCCTGGTGGGCTCTGCCCATGGGAGTAGAGGTGGAAGACTGAAATCAGGAAGGAAGAGGGAAGGAGGCTAAGTGTGTGCTTCTCTCTTCAGCCTGTGTTGCTGGTAACCACAGTGTCTTCTCTGAGACTCCAGCTCCCAGCAGACTGACCTTGAATCTGTGGTTCCAGCTCTTGCTGGGAAGGTGTAGCATGGCTCCAGCTTCTACCAGGTGGCTGCAGCACCTGGACTCCACTAATACCACCACCTCCCTCTGCTGGTTCTGCTGTTGCTGATCTCTGGGTTACCTGATGTCCCCTACGTGTATTTTCAGCTCCGCTATCATGGGTATAGTCAATTCCCCACACTAAATCCCTTCTGCTAGCAACACCAACAAATCCTGACAAACCCAACTTGGCCTGACTGATAGAACTTCCCTGAACACCTGAAATAAAATAGCCTCCAACCGCCTTCCTGTTGTCATGCTATCCACTTATATTATTTTCCTTCATGTATCTTATCAATACCTGATAGAGTACATATATATTAATTTCCTTAATTGCCTTTTTCTTCCCTGCAATATAAACCTAACAATGGCATGGTTTGTCTGCCTCGATCTCTGCTAGACAGAGATTATCCAGAATGAGGCCTGACCAACAGTAGGTGTTCACACTAACAAACAAATGTTCTTTCGTGTATTTAAGAGGGACTGATATGCACTTTCTATGTTCCAGGCACTAGACATGGAGATAGAGTGGTGAGTAAGACAAACTTTTCTATTCAGCTTTGGCCACAGGAGGGAGTGGCAGAGAGGGCCCAGCCTCTCTTGTGTCTTGGTGCATTTTAATCATTCTGCTTTTGATTTGTGGTGGTTCTAAAACTGGGTAGAAAGTCACCTGTATTGACATGGAAGCTCTTTGAAGAGAGGGAGCAATGCTATTGTTTAACCTGAGTCAGACTTCCTAAGCAGGGAACAGACACTCACCTGACATGGAGTGGGATCTTGGGCACCTTCTTAGAGACCTTGAACCAGTCCCTGTCCCCGTAGGTGTCGGTGAAGTACACTCCGGCCACACTTGTCACCTTGTTCCCAGGGAATTTGGACAGCACCTTGCCACCGCCGTGCTTGCTGGCCCAGTACCACGCCTGGCCCCCAATGAGCAAGCCCCCTCCATGTTTCACAAACTGGATTAGCGTCGCAGTCATGGTGTCATTGTAGGCACTGATGCAGTAAACACCCAGGGGCTTTCCTGGTTCTGTCTTGATCTGTGCCTCAAGCCCAGCATCCTGCAGGATGTTTTCTAGAGGTGTCAGGGATGGATGCACTCCCACGGGAGCCCCAGGGTGGGGACAGAGCCAGCTCACTGCATTGAGAAGAAATGGAGTCAAGCCAGCATGCATCAGGTAGCCCTCATGGGACACGACCACGAGGCGGCCTTGGCCGTAGGAGGAGGCAGCAATGAGCACCTGGCCCTTGTCATTCACCATCACGGGGAAGGCGGCCTCTCCAATAAGAAGGAGTTCACTGGGGACGGGGTCTCTGGGGAGATCCCAGCTTGTCACTCCATCCATGAGGGCCTCAAAGGCAGCAGTTGTCGCCATGGTTCTATCAGCTGTGGCAAGGGAAGCAAAGATTTTCATGTAGTTAAGAGATACTGATAAGCACTGCTGGTCAGAACAGTTGAAAACAACAAAGAACTAAATTCATTCACCTCGAAATTTTATTGGATTCCCCACTGTGGGCCACACACTGTTTTGGCACTGGGAGCTCAGCAAGAAACAAAAGAGATGAAGTTTCCCTTTTTGTGATTTGAGTATTTTGGGAGAAAGATAATGAAAAAATAAGTAGATGACAGATAAATAGAATGCAACAATTAATCCCTATGATGAATATAAAACATGACATGATATGGAGGAACTGAAAGACTCCTTTAGTTTTTGCGTGATAGGAAAGGGCTCTGAGAAAGTGACATTGAAACTGAAACCTGAAATGCAGTGAGCAAAGAGCATTCCAACAAAGGGATTGCTTTGGGGTGGCTGAGAGCAAGGGGCAGGTAGGAGCAGGACCTGAGGAGGAGTGAGGGTGGGGCCAGATCCTGCAGGGCTGGTAGATTAAGGTGATTAGTTATGTTGGTGTGCCTGAGTTGGTGCAGTGCTTGATTTTTTTGAACAGAAAGGTTGCAGACCTGTTAAAAACTGCAATTGTTCTGACAGCTTCAGTAAGTTGGAAAGTGCCCCCCACCCAATTTATCAAGTCCGCCATAATGGAGACGAACACCTCTATTTGGTAGCATTCTGCAGATTCTGAAGGTCTTCTAAAATTTGCTGTGCCTAAAACTGAGCTTATTTCTCCCTTTAAGCGGCTCCTCTTGGATAGACGACTTCAGCCTCAGTTTCCCCATCAAAAAGAAAATAATATATCTCTGGCCTACATGAATAGGCCAGCTGTGGTGGCTAACGCATGTAATCCCAGGACTTTGGGAAGCTGAGGTGGGCGGATCACACCAGAGGTCAGCAGTTTGAGACCAGCCTTGCCAACATGGCAAAACTCTGTCTCTATAAATCTACAAAAAAATAGGTGGGTCTGGTGGTATGCTCCTTTGATCCCAGCTACTTGGGAGGCTGAGTCAGGAGAATTGCTTGAACCTAGGGTGGCAGAGGTTGCAGTGAGATGAGATCACGCCACTGCACTCCAGCCTGGGTGAAAGAGCGAGACTCTACCTCAAGAAAAAAAGAAGAAGAAGAAGGAAAAAAAAACAACAACGAATAAAAACGCCTCGTCTGGGGTTGGTACACACAGTGAGCACGGATTAAACGAGTGTCTGTCCCTTTGTTACCCTTTCTAGTTTCCCGGAGTGCTGAGGGCAGTGTTGGAGATTGCAGTCGCCTAGTAGTCCCCTGGCTGTCCCGTGCTGCCTCCCTCAGCCCATCTCTGAGGATCCCAGTGTAAGGGACTTTCCTGTGTGCTCTGAGCCTTCTCACCTCTGCAGGTCCACAGGGTAGCCCTAAAGTGACGGTGAGTTGACACCAGGGTGAGCTTTACCCAGTAGAGCAGGGAGTCATAGAAAAGTGCCCCATGGCTTCCCCGAAGTGCCCTTCACAGAGGTCCTCAGAAGGCCCCTGGAAGAATGGAGCACCACGTGGAAGACCCTCAGCCCATGCCCCTCCCAACTTTCCCTTTTTTCCTTGTCTCATTCTCTCCACTTCCTCATTTGGGCTTTTTTGTCTCACCTACCCCCACAAAAATCACCTGTAGATAACCCCTTGCATAAGGCTTTTCTTTAGAGGAGAGTCTAAACTAAGAAACACCAAGCCTGTGAGCCACACGTGCCTCCTTCCTCTCTCCCTCCTGTCTGTGTGTGTAGGTAACACCCCCCAGGGGCACTGAGGAAGGAGAACTGTCCAGATCCCAGGCACAATTAGTGCCTGAAGAATATCTTAGTTTATAGTGTTATTACTCAGCTATTTCCTTTATATAATCCTTAATATATAATCATATATTAGTTTATAGAATTAGTGCCTGAAGCATAACTCACTTACTATATCTAGCTTATATATATAATCATACTTAGTTCTATATAATCTTTTTATATAATCACACAGGTATTTTAGTCGGAGCTGTACCGACACATTTAGTGCTGATTTATAGAATCCTTCTATATAACCATATAGTAGTTTGTAGTAGGAGGAATGCCTAGAGCAGTCACAGAACAGAAGCAGTACATGGGAAAACAGCCAGACCAGGACAAGAACCAAAGACCCAGGCAGTGGTGTCCCTGCCTGAAAAGTCATACACAGGCTTGGAGCAAGAGCCTCTCCTCCTGATAAAGGAGCTGTAGTACCTTGCATCCAGTTCCTGTGGAAAGCAGGCCTCAGGCCTGAGATCCTGGAAATAATGGAATGAGAAGAACCCCTATTGTGTGACCAGTCACAGTGGCTGTACACCCTGTCAGTCTTTTCTCGCTTCTGTGCTAGCTCAAGTCATCCTCCCATTAATATCTTAAGAGCACAAGTCTGTCAGCTCCCACTGCATTAAGCTTACAGTATCCTTTTATTAGAAATCCTTTGAAGTCTCCAGCCCCTGGATAAGAAGTGTTCCGCACGACACCTGTTGCACACAGCCCACCTCCTTGCCTCATTGACCTAATGGGGGTGGACCCCATTTTCTGTACACGACCCTCTACTACTGCACATGGCACGGCCCCTTACTGCGCACGGCCCACATCTCTGCCCGGGTGACATAATGGGGTGGCCCCCTCGCTTGTGACTCACATGATTATATATGCCCTATTACTAAGCCTATAGATGATAACCTCACTCACGACCCTTCCCGCTGCTTGTACCTAATAAATACAGATGCTTCTGGGCATCGAGGAGCTTGTCGATCTCCGCTCACAGGTGGCGTGGCCCCCCGAATCCAGATGCTCTTCACCAGTTCTTCAGTGTCCTGTCTCTTTACTTTTCGGATCCTGCACCTCAGCACAACATAAGGGAAACCCATGACCCTGTGGGGCCCAACAGCCCTACACATGCGCTGTCAGCCACCTCATTCTGTTAATCTCTCACCATCTCTCTCAAATATCAGTCCCTTCAGCTGGCAATCATTCTAGACTAAACCAATCTGGTTTTAGTCCCCAGGATATATTCTCATCCACAATTGTCCTCTACAAGAACTCTTACAAGAACTCTAACAAGAGCTGGTACATTTCTTCCATTCTCACTAAGGTGAAACTTACTGAGCGCCTCAGCTTGGCTTCTCCACGGTCGGGCATGCCAGTGATTACTGGACGTTTTTCCTGCTACTTTCTTCCATGAAATCACTCCAAGCTCAGAAAGACTGACATTCTGAGAATGTCCTGTATTTCCTGTAGAATTCAATCTCTCCCACTTCCCTTCCTATCCACCGCCTTTTTCTTAATACTGCCCGCGGGAAAGTGAGTTCACAAAAGAGAGCCAATACTCGGCAGATCATTGAGCATGCGGGTACATGATCTCAGCCTCACAAGGGACCAGTGAAAAAGAGCAGCGGAGAGAGATCCGGAAGCCTGAGCTAAAGATCCTGCTAGCTACCTTCCAGAAGACAGGCGAAGTCTTTCACTTCTCGGGACTTACCAGTTCGACAGGGTAAACAAAAACAAACAAAAAACCCCCAGATGAGTAATATGTCCCGGAAAGCTGACCCAGCACTCTGCAACGAAATACGCCTTCGTGCGCGCACACAGCAGGCACATCTTTATCGAATTAGTCATTTACAAGTTCAAAGAGGAGGGAGAAATGTGTTTTCAGACAAACTGCAAATAGCACCAGCTCACAAAACCAAATGAAACCAAAGACCTAGACCTAAGAAGAGAGGGACATCCCTGACCTGGGAATGGCTTGGGGCCTCTGGCACTTTGCGGCGACCCCCAGCGCCCTAGGTGCTCAGCCACCGCCCCCACCCCAAGACCCGCTCGGATTGGAACACTCACGCCTGAGCAGTGCGGATCCCTTAGGATTGTCGAACTGGCTCTGCTGCGGCGCGCCGGGCACTTCTCGGAGACGGGGTCGTCTTGGAGGCGGGGCTGCCACAAAGGCGGGCGGAGCGGACCCAGAGGCGGGGCGGGGCGGTCCCAGAGGCGGGGTGGCCTAGGAGGCGGGGCCGTACTGGAGGCGGGGCTGTCTCTCAGGAGGGGCGGGGCGGTCCCAGCGGCGGGCCTGCACTGGAGAAGTGGCTGCCTCAGAGGCGGGGCAGGGCGGTCTCAGAGGCGGGGCGGTCTCGGAGGCGAGCCGGCCTGGAGGCGGGGCTGTCTCCTAGGCAGAACGGATGTTCCGAGGCGGGGCAGTGTCGGAGGCTTAGCTGTCCTGGGGACTGGGCGGTTTCGGAGGTGGGGCGCTGCAGTCCCAGAGGCGGGGCTGTATCGTAGGCGGGGCCGTCCTGGGGGCGGGGCTGTCGGAGGTGGAGCGGGGCCGTCCTGGAGGCGGGGTTGTATATTGGGAGGGTGGGGGCTGTTGTGGGGGCGGGGTTGTCTTGTAGGCGGGGCCATCCTGGAGGCGGGCCTGTCCCGGAGTCTGGGAGGTCTCGGAAACAGAGCTGTCCGCAGGAGGGGCGCAGGTTGGGGTGAGGCGGGGCGCAGGTTGGGGTGAGGCGGAGCCGTTACTGAGGCGAGGCCGCGGCGTTATTTCCGCGCCCTGAGCCACGCCCGTGCTCTCCCGTTCCATTTGCGGGCTCCACCTGGGGCCGTTCTGCGGGCTCTCGGGGCGCCTACCAAGTGAATGACCCGTCTTTCCAGAGAGATGCTTTGGCCTGCGTGAGGCTCCAAAGCGGCTCCCCAAAGCCTCCGTGGGTTCTGGATTCCGGAGGGGGCCCTGCCAGGTTGCTGTCGTACTTGATGAGAAAAGCTAACTCTAAGTCTCCAATAAACCGTATTCAGGGAGAATAATTCCCTAATAACAACCTATGCCACGGTGGAGGCCCCATGTGGAATCGGGCACCCTTCCTCCGATCCTGGGGTGGGCTCAGCAGAGCCGGTGGCCGCTGTGTCGCCCCGGTCCCTCCAGCCTCTGCCTGGAAGGCTGCCCCCTGATGGTCGGCGGCGGGCCATGCACTCCGAGCTGGGGCGATGCTCAGGATCCTGGGGCGGGTATTCAGCTAGGAGGACAAGAACTGACATTTTTCTCTGGAAGTATCCACAGAAATGCTGCCCAGTGAGTGATATTCTTACTGGGAAGGAAACGTGCTTGTGGCATCACTAACACTGATATGTCCTTGCGTGGCTGGATAAATTAAGCTAAAGCTATAGAGTGTCTGGTGCTCGAATTTCTACGCAAGAGAGGTCTGAAGGTGAAAATCAAGGTGGAGGCGTGTGGTCCGGAGGAGGATGTGGTGTAGTCTGGAGGTTAGGAACGTCTTCCCAGGAAAGTGATAACTCTGCTACAATGAGGGGGAAAAAAGAGCAGTCTGCATTTTGCCCACCATTGGGTCCTCATTGCCTAGTTCCATTTCTGACAGGGAGTAGGCTTTAGTTTCTTAATAAATACCTAAATATATGCTGAATAAATATATAGTGAAGGTCCAAAAATATCTGTTGAATTAGTGAGTTAATAATTGACTCTTTGGAGAACTAGTGGAAATCTGATTGGCAGAGGACCAAATGCATTCAGGTTTCACAAAGAGCGAGCAAGGAGAAAATTACACAGAAAAGAAAGTTTGAATAAGACTTGCCAGAATTTGGAATAATTCAGTATAGAAATCCAATGTGAGGTGAAGTATGTTGAAGTCTTAGGCTTCATATCAGGAAACAACTGCCCTTGGGGAACGGAAGTGGGAGACAGACATCAAAGAAAGTGGGTCAGTAAAGTTCCATGTTACAAGCTGACTCAGGGACAGCCACCGGGGCTCATGCCTGTAATCCCAGCACTTTGGGAGGCCGAGGCGGGTGGATTACCTGAGGACAGGAGTTCTAAACCAGCCTGGCCAACCTGGTGAAATCCCATCTCTACTAAAAATACAAAAATTAGCCAGGTATGGTGGTGGGTGTCTGTAATCCTAGCTACTCGGGAGGGTGAGGCTGGAGCATTGCTTAAACTTGGGGTGGAGGTTGCAGTGAACCAACGCCACTGCACTCCATCCTGGGGGACAGAGCGAGAATCCATCTCCAAAAAAACAAACAAACAAACAAACAAACAAACAAAAAAAAACCTGGCTTGATATCTTTTACATATTTGTGCTCTTAGGTTTTAATCAGTCTCCACCTACATCAACCTCACTCCTGAGGTAAAGGACCGCTATTATTCTAAATTGACTCCTGAGAGTATTTTGATATTCCTGTAATAGAAGAAAGGACTTTGAACAAAGGTTGTTTTTCCAGGGTCAGAGAGCAGAAGGTACCTGCCATTTGGGAGCAGGAGCTGCCTGAGGAACGGAACCTAACAACGTAGGAATGGCATAATGGTTCATTTAAAAAAAAAAAAAAAGATGAAAGATAGTGACCGGCATATGTTCTTACTAAAGGGTATCCAAGAGAGAGAATATAATTGTGGGTTCTTAGTTTCTGTTTCTGGTTGGGAAAGTAAAACCCCTTCCTCATCCCTCTTCTCCCATTTCCCTAGAGACAGAAACTAAAAACCATGGATTCAGGCTGCCAGAAGCCTAAAATAAAACAAAACAGAACAACAACAACAACAAAATAAGGTGTGTTGGATAAGCTTCGAAATGGCTATTGCTTATGCAAAGGTGCAGACCCCCAGATCTTTCCTTTTACTTAGGAGGAAACAGAAGCCATTCAATGAAAGTCAACATATCCTTACTGGACACTTATTCTGTGAGACACACTGGGAGACAGAAATGCTATGATGGTCAATAAATCTAGAGAGAAGACATGAAAACAACTCTAATATCAGGTCAACTAATGTAAGTACCAAAATTAGGTGCAAGGGCACATAAAAGCAGCAGCAATTATTTCTGATCAAAGGATTAGAGAATGTGCAGAGAAGGTGACACAGAAACTCAGCTTAGAAAAATGTATGTTTGTGGGCAGATAAGAGTGGAGGGTATCACAATGTGAGGCTGTATAAGATGCCAAAGCATGGATATATGAATGTGAAAGGCTCAATTTGAGAAAGACAAAATATTCATAGTGGCTGAAACTAGTAAGCAGGACTTTCATAGTGTTACCTCTAAAGAAGTCTGGGCTAGCTTTAGAGGGACTTCGGCTGCTGTACTAGGGAGTTTTGATTCCATTCTACAGTTTGGAGGAATATATTTTTTTAAAGCACCATTTAGTAAACACTGTGGTTGCCTCTTCAACATCTATTCCCTATATTGCCCCTCTTGTCCTTTCTAACCAAATTCATTTATCAGATAATCCACCTCTCCCTTATGAGATTCAGGGTACAGTCATCTCCAGTTCCAAGCATAGATCTATACTAGCTTAAGTCAGGCAGGTTAACTCATACTTTTTGTGCTTCCATGACAGACTCTTTCTAGGTATACATAATAAATATACATGAACAAAATTACGTCATTGTCCAGCATATACAAGAGACAAACACAAATCAGAAATATTGTTACCAGTGGTACATCAGTCTATTTTTTGTCAAATAGTGAGCAATTGCTGCAGTAATTGCAATTTATCACTAACCCAAATGCAGGGGATACTCATACATGTGCCTTCTAATTGTGGGCTAGTATTAATAGGCACTGGCCTCCTTCTTATTTTCAGTCATGAGCCTAACTTAATGTGGTACCATATATTCTTTCTTCTAAGGACCTTAAGAATCTGGAAAGAATTAGCCACACTCTAATTTAGGAACAGAGATGGATGAATCCACCTATGGACATTTACTGGTATGAGTCACTGGGGAGGTTTACCAAGTCACTATTTAAGATGATCCAGAACAGGTGTCTACAGCTGCTTTAAGAATGAGTACCGTGGTGGCCATGAAAATGTTCCTCTCAGATGTCCAACTGCAGCGGGTGGGTATGAAATTGCAGATGGCCCCAGCTGGTGTGCTCTGGAATCCTTGGCACCAAGGCCATGCTGCCAAGGGCTTCTCCAGGCTAGTGATTAAATGTAGTGGGGATCCTAAGGCAGGCCTATTCCTGGAAGACATAGGATTCTTCTGATGGGTGACTTTGGCTCAAGGACTCCTCATTATCTTGAAAGAAACTCTCTGAGACCTGTACTTCAGTGGAAACTTTTCTTTCCTTTGCTGTCTCCTTCCCAGGGGTTAAACCTACATTGCAGTCTGATGGTGCCTCTGCTGGCCTCTTCTGGCTCCCTCTACCTTTTCTCTCACAGGCATTTCCTTTAATAAATCTCTTGCATATCTGATCCTATCTTGGTTTCTACTTCTTGGAGGACCCAGAATAATACAAGTACTGTCATAATTATATCTCCTCACTTTAAAACTCTCAAGTATAATTACTAAAATTGTGTTGTAGTCGGAGTAAAAAGCAAAGTTACTAACTTGAGAGTATTTATGAAACACCCATGAAATTTCATTCTTTAGTATGTTTATAATAACTTTTATTCAAATTATAGCATGGTCTATATCCAAGGGCAAGCTCCTGATTCGTCTTCATTGAAAACAGTGGAACTTTGAAGCAATGAGGGAGTTTGTTGCTTCTCTTGACAAGTGGCCAGCCCTAATTCAGAGTTTCAAAAGCTTTCATATTCTGCTTTGGTATATTTGTAAAATTTACTTGGGGCTACATTTTTTTTCTCTGTTTGGATTATAAGTGTGTGGAACATACATGGGAAGAGCCAGTTATATTCCAATCACAGAGGATGTCTTGGAACATGTCACTGCCACTCCAAAGGTGCTGAAACTTTCTTCCTCTAGTAAGGGACAAGGCTGGGGTGGAAGTGAGAAGAGATATTCTTACATTTATAAACTGTTCCTCCCATGACCAGACCAGACATAAAGTTTGGTTTTGTACTGAAGATTTTAGTTGTCTGGGAGCCAGTGGAACTGAGTTAGCTCAAGAATAAGAGTGGATGTCCTTTTTCTCTTTCTGCCTTTGAAATATCAGATCATCGGACAGGTGCTCAATAGATCCAATTTTCTTTAAGTGCACCTGCATCAGTGTAATATAAATGTCTTCATTCACAATCCCACTAGGGTTGTAAATATCAATATGCCAGGGGGGATAGTGTATGGGAATTGAGGGTCATAGTAGGTCAATACCATGTAAGAAAACTCCTACAGAGAGTGAGTCAAAATCCCTACTCCTATGGGACCAGCATCTATTATTGTCTATTTATTTACTTATTTGAAAATGTAAACAATTATTTCTAAATTGATTTATTTCAAAGTTCCTGTGACATCAGGATTATTCCTTCTCAAGGCTTTTCATTATATATTGAGACTTGTAGTCTTAATTTCATTTTGGTTTGCCCCAAGACTTCCACCAAATCTAGCGGATCTGTAGGGAACCATCCTTTCCGAAGGTACATCACGCATACTTTCTGCTATTAATTGTTTTTTTCAGGCTGTCCCTTGTGGTCAATCAAGAGAGGTGCAGATTTGAATCTCTATAAGAGGAGCAACGGTTCTCCCTTTTTTCCTTTTCAACTGATAAAAAAAAAAAAAAGCAGAAGCCCCTGACATCCAGAAACTTGTTTGGCACTAACATCTAGGCCATATTGTTCTCCTATTGCACAAAACAATTTTAGAGAACATCAGCATCAGACAAGGTCACTCTGAGACCATCATAAAGTGAGGCACACACAAGATTACCATGTAACCCACAAAATACTGATATCCTTCTCTTATCTACAATGAATAATTGCAACTTTTTAGAAACCAATCACAGCTTTATGCTCATTTTAGTCAGCTCTCCTTATATATGAAATTTATTGAGATCTCATAGAATTGCTTCTGGTTCTTGACAGTATATAATCTAGAACAAAGTTTTGCTTCTTCAGACACTTCACAAAATGATCCAACCAAAACCCACAGCCTATAATAGGTTCTGACACCTTTTAACTGATATACCCATTTCCCTACGGTGTGCATTTTCTCTAGCTGCTGTGAATAATGGATTCAACTTGTTTAATTATAGGTGTGTTTCCACTAGTCTTTGGCTGTAGGGCATTAATATTATGTACTATGAATGCATTAATAATATTAATAATGCCCTACAACCAAAAGTACGTTTTCCAGTGCTAGGAGATCCACCAGGCTTTCTGCAAAAGGTCTAACACTACTGACACAAGTCAGTTGTTTGTCTTTTAATAATTTTGACAGCTGAAATAGTTTCTCAGTTTCCTGTGAAGATCTGAGATTTAAGTCTGCTCTAGGTGTTAAGAACAACAAGCTCATAGTGCCAGTTGTCTTGTGATTAAACGTAGAAAGCCTTAATTAAGGCTTATTATTTTCTCCTTTGTAATAGTTCTGCTCTAAGGCTACA
This sequence comes from Cacajao melanocephalus, assembly GCA_963573385.1. Taxonomy (NCBI): domain Eukaryota; kingdom Metazoa; phylum Chordata; class Mammalia; order Primates; family Pitheciidae; genus Cacajao; species Cacajao melanocephalus. The sequence continues at coordinate 117,043 of CAUYLG010022326.1, forward strand.
CAAGCAGCAAGAACAAAAGGAAAAACCTCTGTTTTATTAAAGCTCCACTTGACTCTCCCATCTCTATTTACCATGGTGGAGGGTCAAGAAAGAGTTTATGACCTATTTTCACGTTTTTGCCTCCTGCTTGAAGCATAGAAATCTCACAGACAGTAGGTAAGCCTGCTGTATATACTTGGGCCCTCACCTACAGGGTCTTTTCAAGAAGAAGTGGGATCTTCTCTCTAAACCTGTGGGATCTCTTCTACACTCTCCTATAGATTATTTTTATATTGTGTGTTTGATCATTTTATCCTCCTCTAAGGATGCTGTCTCAGACTTTATACTAAATAATTTTGGTAGTATGTGAAAAATGAATTTTATGTCACTAAGCAATTCATGGAAATAATTTTCTGTACCTACATGTACATATTTCTTAACCAATTATGTATATTTGAGTTCCTAAGAACAGAAGTAACTTTTTAATGACCCTCAGGTGCACATATTTGTATTAAGATAAACCTTGGTTCCTGTCATCATTGGTCAATACATTTTTTTAAGTTGCAGTTGCTTCCCAACCTCTATTTATCTTTCACTTATTTACTCATTCCTTTATTCTATTTAGTTCTAATATAATGAACACCTATGAAACCCACCCAATTTCTGACTAGAACATCAATAATAACTTAAGCTACTCAACCTTTCCTATCAAAGAAATGCTTCTTTATAGCACTCAAAGGCACAAGAATCCAAATGCATAGGAAGCATTTCTTAGTTCTGTTGATTGAGAGGCGAGTTGTTTTTTTGTGTAGTTAGAAGATCTCTGAGAAGCTGAAGAACACCTTCTGCCCCCTCCCTCTTGAAGACTGACTGCAATAATGTAGGTCAACAAAAGAAATCCTTTTAAAAATAGAAGAAAAGTAGGAGTACAAAGGCTTTGTAAGGAGTAGAGAACAGAGGAGGGAAAAAGTCTTGAAAGAAGGAATAGAGTATGTTACTTTTGTTGGCAAAAAAAGAGTCAACATTGAAGGCCATCCCTAGTTACCTGTTGGCCTGTTAGGTACATATATTAGGTGAGGCTTTGACCTTGGGTGAGGACATTCTTTTAAGCACGAAATATATCAGCTTGATCCCATGAAGAAGAGATAGGAAGTATTTTTGATAAATACTGCTTTGAAGATTGGCTGTAAGGCCAAGACTCATCAGAGAGCTCCAGTTGACTATGGGAGTTAGACAACAGAGGAAAGTAAACGCATGGCATATTTCAATTTCCCTTTACAGGAATTCAGACTTGGTGTGGTAGAAGACAAAATAATTTTGGTTATTTCTGTGATAACATGAGCAATCTGGAAACTACTCCTATTTGTGAGGATAAATCTCTATTATGATACATGGAAAAAAGGACAGATGCTAACTCAGGTAAGAAAAGGCTTTTATACAAATATTTACCTTCAGACATAAATGTTAATGAAGATGGAGAAGGCACAGCTACCAAAAAACTAAAAATAGTAGGACACAAACAAACCTCGTAGTGAGTGTGAACCATTCTGGTGCCTTGGCTCCAGGGGAGCAGCAACCTAGCAGAGCTACTGGACAACCAGCCCTGTAATTCTCTAGAGCACAGACCAGCTCACTATGCAGCCCCTAAAAGATGAGCACCCAAGCAGAACCTACCAGCCATGGATCCTCAGAGAACAGATCATCCCAGTGCCCAGCCTTCAGGGGACAAGCAGCTGAGTAGGCATACCAGCCAAACAAACTTCTGCAGCCAAGGACACCGGGGTACTCGCAGGCATCACTGACATTAACTACAGCTAAAAAAGCTGCATGGAGACTACACTACTGCATCCACCCAGAACAAAAACAAATGTACTCTACCCAACCAACATGCTAGGACACATCTGCAGGTGTAACTCTTTCTTCATGAAAGCTACTCTACAAAGTTAGAAAAGGTTATTATTCCATCAGATGCACAGATACCAGTGCAGGGATACAAGAAACATAAAAAAGCAAGGAAACATGACACTGCCAAAGAAACACAATAATTCTCTAGTAACTGACCTCAATCAAATAAATAAAAATTTATGAATTGCCTGAAAAGGAATTCAAAATAGTGAGCTTAAGGAAACTTGGTGAGACAAGAAAGAACACAAACAGATCATTCAATAATTGGGGAAAACAATTTGTGATCTGAATGAGAAATTCAACAAAGAGAGATTAAAAAATAAAAACCAGAAATCTTGGGGCCAACAAATTTAATGAATAAAATAAAAATACAATTGAGAGCTTTGACAGCAAAATAGATCAAACAGAATTTTTGAACTTGAAAAGAGCCCTTTTGAAATAGTCTAGTCAGAAGTAAAGGAAAAAAAAAGGAAGATGGAGAAGGAACAGCTACCAAAAAACTATAAATAGTAGAACACAAAAAACCTTGTAGTGAGTGTGAACCTAAGACACTTAAGTGGCACCATAAATGAACAAATATTTGCATTTTGGCAACTTAAGAAGAAGAAGAGATGAAGAAAGGCAAATAAAGTTTATTTAACAAAGTAATAGTTGAAAAATTTGTAAGTCTTGAAGAGATATGGACATCCAGATCCAGGAAGTTCAAAGGATACCAAACAGATTCAACCCAAAGAGGTCCTCTCTGAGGCATATTATAACCAAACTGTCAAAAGGCAAAGACAAAGAAAAAATACTAAAAGTAGCATGAGAAAAGCAACAAGTCACATGTAAGAGAATTGCCACTGGACTATTAGCATATTTCCCAGCAGCAACCTTGCAGGCCTGGAAAGAATGGAACGATATATTTAAAATACTAGAAGAAAATACTGCTAGCCTAGAATAGTATTCCCAGCAAATCTTTTTTTCAGAAATGAAGGAGAAATAGTCTTTCCCAGATAAGCAAAAGCTGAGAGAACTCATTACCACTGGACCAAACTTACAAGAAATGCTTGACTATTGGAAATTTTATAATTGGTATCATAAAAAACATGAAGTATATATTTCACTGCTGGATGTAAATGCATTATCAACTTCACAATACTTAATTACTGCAATGGTGATACATAATCTTTCAAATCTCTAATATGAAGGTTAAACGTCAAAATAGCTGGTTGCTGTGGCATCTGCTTACAGTCTCAGTTATTTTGGAGACTGAAATGGAAGGCTCATTTGAGTCCAGGAGTTTGAGTCCAACCTGGGTAACATGGTGAGACCTGATTTTAAAAATAATAATAGGCCGGGTGTGGTGGCTTACACTTGTAATCCCAGCACGTTGGGAGGTCAAGGTGGGCAGATCACAAGGTCAAGAGATCGAGACCATCCTGGCCAACATGGTGAAACCCCATCTCTACTAAAAATACAAAAATTAGCTGGGTGTGGTGGTGCGTGCCTGAGGTCCCAGCTACTCAGGAGGCTGAGGCAGGAGAATTGCTTGAACCTGGGAGGCAGATGTTGCAGTGAGCCGAGATCACGCCACTGCACTCCAGCCTGGCACCTGGCGACAGAGCAAGTCTCTGTCTCAAAAAAGGAAAATAATAATAATAATAAATTCTTTTGTAAATGCAGCTCTGTAGGATGCCAAAAAGTGAAAATGGTAATACTGATTATAGCTATGAGAAGTTGTTAAGGAACAAACAATATATCAAGCTATATATTAAGGCAACAGAATTATAAATTTGGGGCAGAATGAAAGTCTAGAGTATTGGTATGCAATGAAAGTTAACTTGTTATCAACTTAAAATAGTCTATTTTAAGTATGAGAGTTTTCAATGTAACCCTAATACTTATCACAAAGAAAAAAATTACAACAGATACACAAATGAGAAAGAGAAAGGAATCAAAGCTTATCACAAACAAATAATCTCGCCAAGCCACAAAGATAAACATGAGAGAGGAAGGAACAAAGGATACACAAAACAACCAGAAAATATTGAACAAAATGGCAAAAGTCCTTACCTATCAATAATAAGTTTGAATGTAAATGAAATAAATTCCCAATTAAAATAGACACAGTGGCTGAATGGAGATTAAAAAGGAAAAACAACATTCAGCAATATGCTGCCTACCAGATACTCACTTCACCTATAAGGCCACACATAGACTGAAGTGAAGGAATAGAAAATAAAATTCTGTGAAAATGGAAACCAAAAGAAAGCAGGGGTAGTAAGGCTTATATCAGACGAAATAGACTAAGTAAAAAACTGTAAAGAGAGAAAAGAAGGTCATTATATAATAATAAATAAATAAATTCAGCAAAAGGTTAGGACAGTTATAAGTATATGAGCACCTAACACCAGCACACCCAATATATAAAGTAAACATATAAAGTAAATATGAGATCTAAAGGGAGAGAAAAATTACAACAAAATAAAAAAGGATTTTATTACCCTCTTTCAGCAATGGATGGATCATCCAGATAAAAAATTCAACAAAGAATTATCAGATATAATTACACTCTAGACCAAAGAGACCCAGCAGATATTTACAAAACATTCCTCTCAACAACTACAGAATATACATTTTTCTCAACAGCACATGGAACTTTCTCCAGGATAGAATATATATTAGTCCACAAAACAAATCTCAAGAAATTAAAAAATGTCAAAATCATATCAAGTATCTTCTCTTACCACAATGCAATAAAAACTAGAAATGAATACCAAGAGGAACTATGGAACATACACAAATATATGAAAACTAAACAACATGTTTTTGCACAACAAGGTCATCAATAAAGAAATTAAAAAGAAAATTTTAAAATTCTTGAGACAAAAATGGAAACATAACATACCAAAACCTATAGGATACAGCAAAAGCTGTTCTAAGAGGGAGTTTATAGCAATAGATGCCTACATCAAAAAAGTATAAGAATCTTATATAAACAACTTTATGTGGCACCTCAAGGAAAAAACAAGGTCAAGCTGAACCCAAAACTACTAGGAGAGAGGACTGATAAAGATCAAACCGAGATAAGTGAAATACAGACTGAAAATAATATAAAAAGTCAATAGAACAAAGAGTTGGTTCGTTGAAAAGATAAACAAATGTTTCAGCTAGACTAACAAAAAAACAGAAGACTCAAATAAATATAATCAGAGATGAAAAAGGAGATACCACAGAAATACAAAGGATCATAAAAGACTTTTATGTGCAATTATATGCCAATAAATTGGAAAACCTAAAATAGATAAATTCCTGGACACATGCAACCTACCAACATTGAACTACTGTGAATAAATAAAATACCTAAACAGGCCAATAATGTGTTACAAGAAGGAATCAGTACTAAATAGTCTCCCATTAAAGAAAAGCCCAGGACCTGATGACTTTTCTGCTAAGTTCTAACAAACATGTAAAGAATAACTAATTTCACTTTTTTTCAAACTATTCTAAAAAGTTGAAGAGGAGGAAATTCTTCCAAACTCATTCTCTGAGGCCAACATTATCAATCACAGACAAGGATACAACACAAAAATAAAACTACAGGCCAATCTCCTTTATGAACAGAGATGCAAAAATCCTTAATGAAATGAGAGTGAAACAAATTCAACAGCATATTGAAAAGATAATTCACCACAATCAAGTGAGATTCATCCCAGGCGTGCAAGGATGGTTCAACATGTGTAAATCAATAAATGTGATACATCACATTAACAGAATGAAGGACAAAAATGACATAATCATTTCAATAGACAAAGAAAAAACATTTAATAAAATTTAACATGCCTTCATGATAAAAATTCTCAACAAATTGGATATAGAAGTAATATACCTCAACATAATAAGGCCATAAATGACAAGCTCATAGATAACATCATACTGAAAAAGAAAAAGTTGAAAGCTATTCCTCTATGATCTGCAACAAGAGAAGGATGCCACTTTTACCACTCTTGTTCAATATAGTACTGGAAGTCCTAGCCAGAGCAATTGGGCAAGAGAAATGAAAGGCATCCAAATAGGAAAGGGGGAAGTCAAATTGTCCTTGTTTGCAGATGACATGATCTTATATGTAGAAAATGCTAAAGATTCCACAAAAAAACTGTTAGAGTAAATAAATTCAATAAAGTTGCAGGACACAAAACAACATGAAAAAATCAGTAGTGTTTCTATATGCCAATAACAAGCTATCTAAAAAAGCTATTAAGAAAACAATCCATTGACAATACCTATATATAAATGCCCAGGAATATAGTTAACCAAGGAGGCGAAAGATCTCTAGAGTGGAAACTATAAAACATAGATGAAATAAATTGAAAAGGACACAAATAAATGGAAAGATAATAAATTGCAAAATTTAATATTGTCAAAATGTCCATATTATCCAAAGCTATTTACTAATTCAACCCCTATTCTTCACAGAAATAGAAAACAAATCCTAAAACTTCTAAGGAACCACAAAAGACCTCAAATAGTCAAAGCAATCTTGAGCAAAAATAAAGCTTGATACACCACACTACCTGACTTTAAAATATACTACAAAGCTATAGTAACCAAATCAACATAGTACTAATATAAAGATGGACACATCAATAAATGAAACAGAATACAGAACAGAAATAAATCCATGTACTTACAGCCAACTGATTTTTAACAAAAGTGTCAACAACATGCATTAGGAAAAGGACAGAATCTTCAAAAAAGGGCACTGGAAAAACTGAATATCCACATGTAGAAGAATAAAACTAGACCCCATCTCTCACCATATATAAAAGTCAGTTCAAAATTGATTAAAGCCTTTAATATAAGACCTGAAACCATAAGCATAGTAGAAGAAAACATGGGAAAAACACTTGATGACACTGGTCTGGGCAAGAATTTTTTGAATAAGACCTCAAAAGCAGACAACAAAAGCAAATATAGAGAAATGGTACTATATCAAACTAAAATGCTCCTGTACAGCAAAGGAAGCAAACAGATTGAAGATAACTTAAGGAATGGGAGAAAACATATGCAAAGTATGCATCTGACAAGGGATTAATGCCCAGACTATATAGAAAACTCAAACAACTCAATAGCAGAAAAATAAATAATGCCATTTAAAACTGGGCAAAATGCTTGAATAGATGTTTCTCTAAAGAAGACATAGTGATGTTTAGCATCACTAATCATCAGGGAAATGCAAATTAAAACCATAATGACATACTGCCTCAGTCCAGTTAGAATGGCTATTAACAAAAAGACAAAAAATAACAAATGCTGGTGTAGATGTGAAAGGGGAAGTTTGATATGCTGTTGTAAATTAGTCCAGCAATTATGGAAAACAGAATGAAGGTTCCTAAAAAAATTAAAAATAGAAGTATCATATGATCCAGAATCCCACCACTGAGTATATATCCAAAGGAAATAAAATCAGTTATGTGGAGGAGATATCTGCATTTCCATGTTTATTGCAGTATTATTTACAATACCTGCATGGAATCAACCTAAGTTCCATCAGTGGAAGAACGGAAAAAGAAAATGTGACATTTATGCACAATGGAATACTATTCAACCATAAAAAGAAATTTTGTCATTGGGCCCAGAGGACATTATGTTAAGTAAAGTAAGCCAGGCATGGAAAGGCAAATACCATACAATCTCACACAAAAGTGGACTGTGTAATTGAAAAAGTTGATTTCATACAAGTAGAGAGTAGAATAGTGGTTGCCAGAGGCTTGGGATAGAAGTGGCTCAGGGGAGATGGGGACAGACTGGTCAACAGGTACAAAGGTTCAGTTAGATAGGAGGAGTAAGTTCTGGTGTTCTATTGCACAGTAGGGTGACTATAGTAACAATATTATATTGTATATTCCAAAACAGCTAGAAGGGAGGATTTTTAATGTTCTTATCACAAAGAAATGATAAATGTTTGAGGTGAAAAATAAGCGAAATACCCTGATTTGATCATCACACAATGTATACATGTATCAAAACATTACACTATACCCTATAAATATGTGCAATTATTATGAGCCAATTAAAAGTAAAATAAAACTTAAAAAAGGAATTTAACGGACTAAAGATTTCCGTTAGATAGTTGACTGTTTCTCCCAGGTACAGGGTTAAAAATAGCTGAAAACAGGTTACGACGTTCAAGGAAAGTGGCAAAGAGCACATCAGGGAGACTGACAGGTGGACAGAAATCCTCTGACACCAGCTGGCCTCATGTAACACTAAAACTTATTAAAGCTGTCAAATGAACAGGAATGCAGAAAAGCTTAGGGCCCTGGATGGTCCTTCTTGAAATGTTACCCAGAACAGGGGCAAAGATCAAAGGCCTTCCTGGAAAAGAATGAAGTTGGCAAATTTCATTCAGTGCTCTATTGGACATTTCTTCATTCAACAAATATTAAAAAACCCACTAGATGGTAAGCTTACTCACCAGACATGGTAAGATCAGTGGTAGGCTTTGTTTTTTGTGGAACACCTGTACAAACAAAAGAATGTGAAGTGTGTTTTAATAACTGGAAGATACTTAATGTGGTTGGAAATAGAGACTAGTGGGGAGATATCATGAGCCTGGACATATCAGGTGGACCCAGATACTTGAGGACCTTGAAAACCATGTTAAAGGCTTTAGTTGGATTGCATCTTAATCAATGTGAAGTCACTGGAAGATTTTTATTTGACTTTATTAAATTTTTTTTTGAATTAATACATGCACAAGGTAAAAAATTAAATAGTACAGGACTTAAAATCAAAAACACAGTTTCCCATCCCACCCTTTTGAAATCTAGTCCCACTCCCTAGAGGAAATGTATTTAACGATATTTATTTTAGATTATCTGGTAACTACCTTTCTAACTTTAAATAATGTTTGAACAATAATTTCTTGACTTACTGACTTTACACGATCTTTAATAATTCCCCATTACAAAAGATAAGGATTTAACTTACACTATCATCACTTTCCTTTGTCCATCTCTCTCCAAATGTTTGCTAGTTATGTCACTTTTTAATACATCTATTGATTTAGAGCTTTGAACAATATACTAATCCTCTAGTTCTTGTTCCACTAACTGAATATCTTTTAATCCTCACTTTGAATATGTAGGTATCTCTACCTTTCATTCCACCACTCTTCCTCTAATTCTCAATCTCTTTCTGCTTTCTTTTTCTTTGTCAGCATTACTTTCAACTTCAGTTCTGAATATAAAAAATGAAGCCTTTCATACATTGTCAATAGGCTGATCTGAACACTAAATACTAACAAATGATATCGACAATATTTTGGCAATTTAAATGCTTCTTTCTGAGAGCCTAGTAGAAGCTAGAATATTTTTCTCCCTACACACCCAGTGTTATCATGCCTGTGCCATAGAAAAGGAAATGTACCTATGAAGCCTCTTATTCTTCATGAATAACTCAAAATCATGTCTCATTTTATTTTGCTCTACAATTGGACCTGAATTTTGTGACATATTGTTGATTTGTCTTTCTTGACTAAATCATCTTCTCAAGCATTCCAGCTCTTCAGTGGTACCATCTATGGCACTGAATGGACATTCTTCCCAGAAAGCCCAAGACAATGTGCTCTCATCTGAAATTAGTCTGATGGATAGCTGTCACTCTAGAGTGAGACATCCTTTTGGATAACTATCCCTCTAGAATGAGACACCCTAAGTAAGGTCCACTTTCTTCTTTCCTGGTTTTCATCCTCATTTTGCTGAAGAACTTCCTCAAGATACTTCCTCAGTAAGGGTGCTAAGGAGGTAGACTTTCTGAAAATTTGTCTGTCAGAAAATGTCTTCACTTAGATATTCTTCTTGACAGTTTGCCTTACTACAAAATTCTAGGTACAAAAATTTTCCATAAGCTATGTGAAGATGTTGATCCATTGACTTCTGGCATTCACTTCTGCTGATGACAAATCTGTTAGCAGTCTATTTCTCACCCATTTTTTTTGTTGTTGAGCTAATCGTGATGACCTCATTTGTTTTCTCCCTGGCCACTTTAATATCTTCCTTCTATTCTTAATATTCCAAAATTTTACAAAATTGTGTCTAGATGTAGATTGTATTGGGCCCTCTCAATCTGGAGACTTAGCATGCTCTGTTCTTCAATTCTTTTTCTTTTTATTTCTTCACCTACATTGTCTACGTCCTCTTTTCCAGGAACTCCTAACATTAAATATTGATTGTCTATGTTTATTTTCTTTCTTTATATTTTCTATGTATTTCATTTTGCTCTTTATCTGGGGAGATTCCCTCAACTTTATTTTCCAGACTGTATACCGAATCCTTTTAGCAGTCTTATTTTTATTTTCAAATAGCTCTTCTTATTCTCAGTTTTCTCTTTCTTTTCTTTCTTTTTAAGAGACAGGATCTCACTCTGTCCCCCAGGCTGGAGTGCAGTGGCACCATCATGGCTCACTGCAGCCTTGAACTCCTGGGCTCAAGTGATCTACCCACCTCAGCCCCCCAAGTAGTTAGGACCACAGGCACATGCCACTGTGCTTAGCTAATTTTTAAAAGTATTCTGTAGAGACAGGGTGTTGCCATCTTGCCTAGGCTGGTCTCAAACTCCTGAGTTTTCTGTTTTGTTTTTTGTAGTATATTGTTTTCATCTTATAAATACACCTCAAATTTCTCTGAAGATAGAATTAAAATTGTTATTTTTTCCACATTGTCTTTGTTTCCCTCAAAGTTTGTTATATTTTCAAGGCCCCTAATTCTACCTGGTGATTTCTCTTATTCTTCTTCCCTCCCCACCACCCATGTCTGGGAATTTCCAGCTCACCATTCCCATTTAAGAATCAACATAATTGTTGACTTCTATAACAGCTGGTGTGGGTTTCCTCTGCTGTTGTATGGTTAGGTCTGTTTCTTCAGGAAACCTATTCTATACCTGAAGGCAACAGCACTTGAGTAGGAGTTTTCAACTATCAGTAGAGAATTCACTGACTGGCTGGGGTTAGGGGCACTTATTTCTACTAGAAAAGAAATTTTATTCTGGAGTACCAACTCTTACCTCTCTGCAGGCAATTTGTTCAATTCCTTTGTACAAACAACAACAGCAACAACAACAAGAAGTTTTTAACTGGTATCAATAGTGGAGACTGACTGTGTTCTGTGCCTAAGAGTTGGGGGAGGGTAGGATAGGGCTCAATTTTACAACTGGAGTAATTCTTCAGTAGACAAACTTTTCAGGTGCTCAAGTCTCTTTGGGGTTATGTTGTTCAGATCAGCTTATAGTCTATCTGAAAGGTTCTTCACTTTCATTATCATGCTTCATTCACTTTCTCTCTTCCAGAAATACGCTGAGATCTTCTCCACTTATAACCAAATCCCATCAGTTTTCTTTGCTGAGATGTGTCAATTCCTTATTTACATTTCTTGACTTCAATTTCAGTGGGGCCTGGCGAGGGAGGGAAGGTAAACTTATGGTTAGTCCATCATCTTTAATTAGAAATCCCACTGGAGGCTTTTAGGCAGGGAAGTAACACGGATAACTTTATATTTTAAATATATCCCCGGGATGTGCTGCTAAAAACATATTCAAAAAGGGAAAAATGGATAAAAATATTCTTCTCAAAGATGGAGGATCTAATTTCCTCTCTGAGAATATGCAGTGTTTGGGATCTTTGGGAGTTAGGCACTTCGCTGAAATAGCCCATCATTCAAAATCCAACAGACACTTTTGTGGTACCCTAGAAAGAATAACTGGATTTTGAACAACTCAGAACCTAAAAGACCTTGCTAAAGGGCTCAGTCCAGCACTATCAACTGGGAAGTGCTTCAGGAGCCTACCTTAAATTCTTTGAATTGTCATTTACGATAAACAAAATGACTTTTTGTTCTGATAAAAGGAAATGATGGGTAAGTACATGCAGCCAAAGCTCTGGCAAGTAGGGACATAATGATTCTTTGGTTTGCTGGTTGGCTTCTTAATTTACCCATTGACTGCGTCATTCAAAGCACTGTAGTTATGAATGTCCATTCTGTAACCAGAATGCCTGAATTCAAATCCCAGATCAACCACTTATTAGCAATATAGCCTTAGATAATTTACCTTATCTTCATTAAATTCAGTTCTCTCTTTCATAAAATGAGAGTGATAACAGTTTCCACGTCATGAGATTATTGTGAAGATTAAATGAAACAATCTATAGAAAGGAACCAGTACAATAACTGGTACACACCCAATAATTGATAACAATTATTTTAAATGTTGAATGAATATCCAGTGTGTAATATTTAAAGCACCTAGACAATGGATATTCATGTAATCAGGAGAAATATTCCTAGGTCTGACAACATGATAAAGAAATCTATTTGGAGGCTGAGGTGGGTGGATCACCTGAAGTCAGGAGTTCAAGACCAGGCTGGCCAACATGACGAAACCTTGTCTCTACTAAAAATACAAAAATCATTCAGGTGTGGTGGTGAGCATCTGTAATCCCAGCTACTGGGGAGGCTGAGGCAGGAGAATCGCTTGAACCCAGGAGGCAGAGGTTGCAGTGAGCCAAGATTGTGCCATTACACTCTAGCCTGGGCAACAGAGTGAGACTCCATCTCAAAAAAAAAAAAAGAGAGAAAGAAAAAGAAAAAGACCCAATTTAAGTAGTCTGTGACATGACTCCCAAATTCTGACCTAATGGATGAAAGTGAAGATGTTTCTTATGGCGAATTCAGTAATGCTAGCTCGGTATGTAGTTCTGTATATGTATTTGGACCCAAGTTCTTAGATAAACCAAAAATATTTTATGAAGCATATTCTGCTTCAAAGTACATATCCAGCCACGCAGCTATGAATGTATTTAGAATGATATTTGGTGGAGGTAAAGGTGGAGTTTCTGCCAGAGGTCAAGAGATTTGTAGGAATAGCCTCAAGAATGCCAGATGAGTATGTCAGTAAGCCTGCTCCTACCTTTTGCCAGCTGCATGACTTTGGGCAAATCACTTAAGTACCTTATTTCAGTTTCCTCACCTGTAAATTGAACAGGGATCAAATGGAATAAAAAGCCCTTTGCCACTCTGAAAGTCAATGAACATGCTTACCAAGGTGTTTTGTGTGACCAATCAGAACTAACCTGGATTGTTGGGAGAAGAAAACAGAAGTCACCCAAGTCTATCTGTCCTTTGCAATTTTGCCCCTAGAGCCTATTAGCAATTTGAATTCTAAGCCTCTAAGAAAACTTGTGTTCAGGTGGCCCCTCCAAGCGTTGCTGCCAGAGCACTCCTACCTTGTATCCCCACACTGTGGCATGGCAGGGATGCTTTAGGTGTTCACATTAGGGGCATGAGCAGAACTGCATATGCCAGAAGCAGCAGAGACTCCCCACTGCTAGACAGATGACAATGGAGCTGTGCTGGGAACAAGCAGGACTGTCCTAGTGAACATGATGCAGATGAACATCCTCCCTTAAGTCACTAGTTCTCTCCGAAGCCAGATACAGTAGGTTTCTTCATTTATATCTCTCTAATCTCAGTTGCCTTATTCAAGCTACACATTCTATGTGAGTGCTGGATTTTTCTCCCCTTGCCCTTTAGGTAAGCAGAGCAGGCACGTGGGGATTTGAAAGCGTGTCATATGTATTGCCTCGAAAGAAAGGACATTCATATATCCCTTCGGGGTTCCGTAACAATGAGGCTATACGTCCTGAGAGAGGGAGTGGAGTCATCTGCTGATGTGCTGCTACCCGTAACTCAAATGCCTCATAGGAATACCACCGGACAAACACACACTGAGGAAAAGTTGAATCTTTCCTGCATTGGACAATCTTCCTTCAGTCTTGTTTCTGCAGGAAAAGTCTAGGACACAGAGTGCTACAGGATGCCTGGACTAAGGACTATAACAGAAAAATATCAGCATTGGGGCCAGGCACAATGGCTTATGCCTGTAATCCCGGCAATTTGGGAGGCTAAGGAAGGCAGATCACCTGAGGTCAGGAGTTCGAGACTATCCTGGCCAACATGGTGAAATCCCATCCCTACTAAAATACAAAAATTAGCCAGGCATGGTGGCACATGCCTGTAATCCCAGCTATTTGGGAGGCTGAGACAAAAGAATCACTTGAACCGGCTGGGCGCGGTGGCTCATGCCTGTAATCCCAGCACTTTGGGAGGCCAAGGCAGGCAGATCACCAAGTCAGGAGTTCACGACCAGCCTAGCCCACATGGTGAAACCCCGTCTCTTAAAAAAAAAAAAAAAAAAAAAAAGAATCACTTGAACGTGGGAGGCGGAGTTTGCAGTGAGCCAAGATCACACCACAGTACTCCAGCCTGGGCAACAGAGCGAGACCCTGTCTCAAAGACTCCGTCTCAAAAAAAAAAAAAAACAAACAAGCAAACAGAAAAAGAAAAATATCAGGCATCACATAAAAGAGTATTCAACTGTTGTCCCTGTGAAAAGGAAAAGGACAAAATCAAATACATTTTAACTGTGGTAACCAATTCACTGACTTGAAGTTTGCCTTGTTTGTTTTCTTTGGTGTGTGGAGAGGAATACTTCCACTTCATACTAACTCTTGATCATCTCACAGCGGATGTAACAAGAGTGTTCGACATTGGAATAAATATAAATTTGCCTGAAATGCCCTGAAAGTTGTATTTCATTTTTTAATTTTTAATAATTACACTGTATCAATAGTATGTATACAGGTACATACATAATTCTTAATAACTGCAGTGTATCTAGCATATATATATAATGGTGGCTGGTAAATGTTTAATAGCAGACTCTGGAGGAGGAATCATGACATACAGCATTTGCCAGTTTTAATGTAAACGTTCATCTCTCTCACAGCCAATTTCAATCTACCAATGGTTTAGTAACCAGGATGTAAAATTTCTAAAAATTTGACAATTGGGGATGGGCATGGTGGCTCAGGCCTGTAATCCCAGCACTTCAAGCAGCTGAGGTGGGAGGATCACTTGAGCCCAGGAGTTCGAGACCAGCCTGGGGCAACATAGCAAAACCCTGTCTCCACAAAACAACAAAAAATTAGCTGAGTGTGGTGGCACATGCCTGAGGTCCCAGACATAGGAGGCTGAGGTAGGAAGATCACTTGAGCACAAAGAGGTCAAGGCTGCAGTGAGCTGAGATGGCTCCATTAAACTCCAGCCTGGGCAACACAGAGAGACACTGTCTCTACAAAACAATTTAAAAATTAGCCAGGTGCGGTAGCACACACCTGTGGTTCCAGCTACTCAGGAGGCTGAAGTGAGAGAATTGTTTAAGCCCAGAAGGTAGAGGCTACAGGAAGCCATGATTGAACCACATTGATTTGTGGTGTTCCTTTGAAAGAAAAATGACATGTTTGGATGGAGCTATGAGGCTACTCTGTCCATATTTAGTACCCTGCTTCATTTCATCTTTCCCATAGAACAGAATTCTAATAATTGTTATGCCTAGAAACTAATCCATCACACTCCTTCCCACTCTTCCCTTCCCCTCATCCAGCTGTCCCTTGCAGAGTGGTGCAGTGTCTTTGCAGAAGAATAAAAAGCAGCAATGGGAGAGAAGTTAGGAAGCTATCACTATAATAGTGACAGGTTCAGAGGGCAGTGATGGGAAGTAGTGACATTCCCAGCACCAGTGAACAGCCAAGAGACTGCCCCAAGAGAAAACACCTGGGAGAAAATACTTTGCCATCAACAGAGACTCCCCTCTCTTTTTCCAATCCCTTTTTCTTCTGCTTGCCCCTGATATCCCAGTGTGTAGCGCTTTCTCTCCCTCTCCCTCCTATGGAAACATTTTCTCTTTTAATTTATATCTTCAGTTTCCTCCTAACCCACTCATCTCTAACATTTTTTTTATTTCTTTAACATATTTTTATTTCATTCCATTCCTTCCCTCTTTTCTCATCATCTCAATAATATGGGACTAAACCACAGCTTTAAATGTCTTCTGTTTATTGAATATGAGGTTGGTTTCCCTACAGAATCAACATTTCTAAAAAAGAAAACGTTTTTAAATTTTTTAAGTTGGCATTTTCAGAAAGAGAAAATCAAATACTGCATGTTCTCACTTCTAAGTGGGAGGTAAATAATGGATGTACATGGATATGAAGATGGAAACAGCAGACACTAGAGACTCCAGAAGGGGAAGGGAGGAGGGAACACAAGGACCGAAAAACTACGTGTTGCATACAATGTTCACTATTTGGGTGAAGAGTTCACTAGAAGCCCAAACCCCAGCATCACCTAATATATTCATGTCACAAACCTGCACATGCACCCGCTGGATCTAAAATAAAATAAAGTTGGCATTTTATGTCTTGCTCTTCAATTTAAAAAAACTAAAACACAAAGGCCAAGCCGCCTAAACTTAGTAGGTTTCATTTTTATCACCAGGTCAGTGACTCTCTATAGAAAATAACATGTTGAAATTTAGGTCAGTAACTTTCTATAGAAAATAACATGTTGAAATTTAACCTTAAAAAATGACAAGATGAAAACAATATTTACATGAAAGATATACTTAAACATAAATCTCCTGAAAGTGAAATAACAAAAAGAGGATGCAATCTGAAAGTAGTAAAATGCATAAGAATCAAACTATACGTATCTATTCAACCCATGTTCTAGAAATACATTTAAATTTAAATAAGGAAAGCATAAAAGTTATTTTACCATTCACTTATACTCCAGCACAGTAAAGAATGGGAAATATTTCTTATATCTCATCTATGGCTTAACTAACTGATGGTACCACCAAAGTCAGTTCCACTAACTGGCTGTAAATGTCCACATAAGAATACTGCATGTCTGGAAGTCAGCACATATCAGATGCTGCTTCATGAGTCAAAATGCCTCCAAGGGAATGAGAAAATATTTAAAGTCATATTATATGGTGAGTTCTTCCCACTTCACCAGTTAGATCTCGTGCTGTCTTCCAGATATTTCATGAACCGGTGATTTTACAGAACATGAAGTGAAAGGATTGAGGCAAATCTTCCGAAAAAATTAAACCATCGCCCACCAAGAAAAAATCCTCAATATTCTTGATATTTCAAGTGAAAATGTTTTAGTTGACTGATTCATCTGGAAAATTACCTCAGCTTTCCCTTCAGCTGATACACACAGTCACAGTTAGAGAAATTGACTCTAATGCCATATTCAGAAACTGATGATGCAGAAAGAAAGCAACTCTAATGCCATAGTCAGAAACTGATGACGCAGAAAGAACCCCAAAGACATCACTGAAAATTTGGGGACACACTGTACGTCTATTCCACATTGTTATTGCACTCTAAACTTTATAGTTAAAAATACATAATTTCACAAATACTTTAACACTGTCTACTCCAAAAGGCTCCAAAAATATTTCTTAAAATTTTTTAGTTATGGAAAAGCAGTCATAAGTCAATTTCTCTTTAAAGGAAAAAATCTTAATTAATTGTAGTACTTTCCTTACCATTACAAAGCTGTCCATTGTATTATAACTGTAGTATAAGTTATGGCAATAATATATTATGGTAAATAGTGCCTTGCTCCATAGCAGTAAGTACACATAAACACATACTAATTACAGATTCAGTTACACGCTGACGTTCATTGTATATGCAATAAGACAGCAGTTGCATGTTAGCTGATGCAATTCACATATTCAACCAGCTAACAATACACTGCCAGCTCATCACATACAGGTAGCCAGTGCATTTCACTGACAAGAGGAATTTATCCAGAAGCAAGCGGCAGGGTAGTTGTGGCTGCTGACTTGACCTAAGCAGCCAGCTAACAATACACTGCCTACCTGATTCAGGTCATTGCCGATTCTCGTGGCCCAGAAAGTCAGTGAGGCTAAGTGCATAACATGAAACACAGTGGTAGAACTCTAATCTTAATAGTCATATTAAAGAAAACTTATAGACAAAACATGTTACTTCAAGGTTATAATAAATAACATCAATATTTGCTTGAATTTAGTCAAAAACAAAAAAGTGAAACAAACAATAACTTTAAAACTTTCAAAATACTTACACTTAGGTTTCCCAAATTAAATGCTTGGATAATGAAGATACGTTACTGCAGTACAAATGTTAAAAGTTACCTAACTGTAGGCCGGGCACAGCAGCTCACACCTGTAATCCCAGCACTTTGGGAGGCCAAGGCAGGCTGCTCCCCTGAGGTTACAAGTTCAAGACCAGCCTGAGCAACATGGTGAAATCCCATCTCTATTAAAAATACAAAAATTATCCGGGTGTGGTGGTACTGCCTGTAATTACAGCTACTTGGGAGGCTGAGACACAAGAATTGCTTGAATATGGGAGGCAGAGGTTGCAGTGAACTGAGATCACACCACTGTACTGCAGGCTGGGCAACAGAGCAAGACTCTGTCACAAAAAAATAAAGAGTTACTTAACTATAGCTTTTCAAATCACTTCTATTTACTGATCAAAAGATTAGTTGTCTCAATTAAGCAGTAAAATATCTAGGAGTTGTGATAATACTTAAGCTGGGCATGACACAAAACTGTAGCAGTATCTAGGGGAAAATTAACATTAAAGTATTTAAGAAATATAAGGGCTTAAATAATTAGTTTTCTCCTACTAGAAATGACATTAGTGACTGAGTTCTGAAAATGCAATTATGTATTCAATTTATGATGTTACCACTTGAATACAGAATTTTTTTTTTTAAGGGACAAGGTCTGGCTCTGTCCTCCAGACTGGAGTGTAGTCATGCAATCATAGCTCATTGCAGCTTTGAACTCCTGGGATCAAGCGATCCTCCTGCCTCAGCCTCCCAAGTAGCTGGGACTATAGGCACATGCCAACATGCCTAGCTAATTTTTGTAGTTTTTTTGTAAAGACAAGGTCTCCCTATGTTGTCCAGGCTGATCTAGAAGTCCTGGCCTCAAGTGATCCTCCTGCCTCAGCCTCCCAAAGTGCTGGCATTACAGGCGTGAGCCACGGTGCCCAGTTGAAACATGTATATAAGAACTAGAAAAATCTGTTAAAATGGTGATGGATTTGAAACTAGAATCTATGAGTACAGGTCAAAGGAGGATGAACTATTGAGCCTAGAGAGAAGCATGGTAAATGGTGACAGAGATTTAAAGCAGATGAAAGTTGTTTATCAGAAACGTTTTCAAAACCATTTAAATTTCTTTCATTTTACACTGATTACAAGAGACAATAAAGACCTTTGGGTTTGGTCTTTCAAGGAGAACAGGTGCGACATTGGATCAACTTCAAATTGCTCACGGTAAGAATCGTGGTTTATGTCACTTCTCCACACTGCCCACAAGATGGCACCATTTCCATTTCTTTGGGGGGCGTGATTCTGAATGCAACAGAAGGGAGTGCAACTAGCAACGGTTAAAATTATTAACAGCCGCTAGCAATACACTGCCTACCTGACACATCCCAGCTTTATCCTTCGCTGTGGAGGCAAAAACTAGAAAGCACGATTCAGATGCAAATGATTACCATTATTTGTCTGGGATCTTGAGTTTCATAAAGAATGTTTTTAAGTATGTAATAAGATACTGTACTTAAGAGATTGATTTTAATTCTCATATTTTCAGACCAGCTCATACTTCCTACAAATATATTCTTTAACAAGAATTAGTTTGTTCAAGATCAGAATTAAAACAGAGAACAAGAACAATCTCTAGACACTCACCTTGGCGGAGCCTTGACTTCTCCTCTGCTTCAAGTCTTCGGCGAGCACACGCATGATACTTTCCTTTGAAAACACAGACAACATATTAAGAGAGAAACTACTTAGGAAAATCATAATTTAAGGTGTGGAATTTTTCTAGATCCTGTGCTTGTCAAATTACACTCACTTTTTTTTTTTTTTTTAAGCAACTAGGCACCTTCAGAATATAACTAGATTACACCACTCAAATTTACGACCAGGGTTTAGAGTTTCATACCACCTCTTGGTCCTAAACAGATATTACGAACGGAGCCTTCGGCAAGAAGCGCGTTAGAGAGTTAGGGCGAACGCAGAAAAGGACGTTACTCACCCACAGCATCCCCTTTTCGGTGCGGATCCTCCGAGGCGCGGTGCGCTCCAGTTTCCACTCCATTTCCGGCTGACTTCCGTGCCTGGCGTTTGGCCTCTCCTCGACCGCCTCTGGTTTTCTTCCCAGGTCTAAGCCAGTCTTGATGCCTAATTGTCAAACCCCTGGAGTCCCGTCCTTCAGGACTATTCTATTACACTACCTCCTCCATGTCCCCCACTCCTCTCACCGCTGCTGCTCGGTGTTCCCCAGGGTACCATTTAAAAAGCCGGCGGGGCGGCAGCTGGCGCGGGAATCCCCCGCGCCGGCTTCTTATTGGCCGGCGCTGCGGTGACGTCAGGGGAGGGATTTCCCCGGCGAGCACCGCGGCCCCGCCCCTGCCGGCCCGCTCTGGGGCCCGCCCCACCGCCGCCTCCGGCGGAGGCGCGCAAGGGGGCGCCAAGCTTTGCCGCGAGCCTTGGCGGGCCTGCGGCTGGGCCTGGCGCCGGGGACTGCCACCGCGGCAGGAGGCGGAGGGGTTGGCGGGCGAAGAAGCGGGTTCTGGGAGTTCACGATCTTTCCATTTTCAGAAACAAGAGTATTTCCTTATAACAGCCCTGATCCCCGTTCCTCAGCTCTCACTTCTCTTTCTCCAACCCCACCCTGCCTTTGCAGGATCGGAGGGTGCACAGCTCTCTGGCCTCTGTCCGTTGGTAATCGCTGTGTCAGCTATTGATTTGAGGCGTGTTCATCAGCTCTTCGTTTTCAAACAGGCAAGAAAACGTGGCAAGATTTCTCGCTCGAAAGAGCGTTGACATATTCATGCAATAAATTATCCCCTGCTCTATACATTGGGAAGTGGTCAGGTCCTCTCACTCGGGCTTCTGAGCTCTGTTCCTAAGCAGGAGGTCGGTGAGAGAGGTGAAGAGGTAGTGAAAGAACCAATGACAGGAAGACCTTAAAAGGCGTGAAGAGGGGGCCAGAAAGCTGAGCACACTGGGGACTCCGTGATAAAGGGGGAGAGGAAGATATTAAGGGTTGAGGAAGAGGTCTGGAGGAAAATGACGGGGAGCCAGAAGAGCTGTGCAGCCTTAGCTGCCCATCTGAGCTGCCAAGAGAGCCGAGCTGTGCCATATGGCAGGAGGGGAAACTGCGTCTGGGAAGTCTCTGACAGCCTGGCAGCCAGTTTGTCCCTCCCTTTCTAATCCCCCAACCATTTTTGACACTGGATTGCATTTTGCTCTAAGGCAATATGTGAGCTTGTGTATTTTTCTGGGGAAACAGTTCATAGATAACAGATACTCAAAAGGGTAGGTAATAAAAAATTTTTTAAAAAGCTAAAACTCACTCCCGTTTTCCTTCAACTGAAAGCAAGAAAAAATGGCGTTAAAACTAAGACCCAATCTTAGACCAGTTTTCTATGTACAATAATAATGACGCTAAGGGTAACTTAATGTTCAAATGACTTTTATCAAAATGTGTGATAGTTAAATAACTAGGGGATTAAAAGATCTGTAAGTTTCACCCAGAAAAAGTCTACTTTCTTTGCAGTGGAGAACTCATTCCGAATTCCAGTAAATCCTTTCAGCAAACATTAAGAGAAATAAAAGTAAACTATTATTGGATGAGAGTCAGATGCATTGTTAAGTATCGGTCTTACAAATGCCAACTAAAATTCGAAGTATTTTGGAAATAATAGGAAGCACATTTTATCTTTGTTCTATTTTTAAATACAGTTTACATTTGCTCATTTTGTATAAACACAGAATAAAAAAAGCAATTCAATTAATGAGTTCATAAATCCATGTAAATTGGGATTTTTAGAATCCAATTTTTTACAAGTACTAAGAATAGTGAATTATTCATTTATAATGCAGTTATCTGTAAAAAAATACATTTATAAATTCCATTCTGGCCACTAATTCCACAGTATACCTATACACAAACTCTACATGCCTTTTTTTCATTAGTGTAATGTAGAAAAGTATTAGTCAAATATCTTTAGGAAGTTATTATGCAGTTGAATATTCAGATTAAAATTTAACCTCAGAAACTTGCCATTTAGCAAATACTACAGTAATAACTGTCAAGAATACTAAAATTATCTTGCATATAATGAGAACATTTCCCCCATAATAAAACACAAAAATTAAAAATCACAACTTTTCATTGACCAAAACTGGCAGAGACCACCTTAACCAAGTGATCAAAGTTAACATTACCGTTAATGAGACATGTTGACACCCTGTGCCTCCTGATATGGTGCACCAAGAAGGGCACATCACTTCTGTGATATTCTTGAACCACAAAATGCATAATCTTAACAGTGAGAAAATACTAGACAAACCCAAATTAAAAGACAATCCACAAAACTGGCCAGTACTCTTCAAAAGTATCATGGTCATGAATAAAGAAAAACTAAGAAACTGTCACAGATTTAAAGAAACAAGACATGCCAACTAAATGCATTGTAAGGTTCTGGATTGAATCCTGGACCAGAAGAAAGAAGAAGATATTGGTTAGATAATTGTAGAAATGTGAATTGATCCATATCTGCAGATTAGTTTAATAGAGTAGTAGTAATGTTGATTTCCTAGTTATGATTATTGTACTGTGGTTATGTAAAATGTTAAGATTTGTGAAAGCTGAGTGAAGGATATAATGGAATTATCTGTACAATTCTTGTAACTGTTTTCTAAGTCTGGAATTATTTCAAAATGAAAAAATATTTAACATCATGTGGTCATTCTAATAAGAGCACTTTGGTATAACTGTTTAGGGGAAAACAGAAATATCCTGTAAACATTTTAATTTGTATAAAATATGGTTTAGGAACAATGTCTAATTCAAATATTTATGTGCCTGCGAGTAGCTTTACTATCTTTAAAATGTTTCCTCTTTGGGAATGGGTTTGCAGGGAGGATGTGACAATGAGAAAGGCTGTGAGGAAGACTCCTCGACAAAGGCCAATTCGAAGGATTTTGAAGAAAGAAAGACGACGGGAGCGGAGGTGGAGCAGTGAAGGAAGGGAGAGAAAGAATTTGGAAAATCTTCCCTTAACTCTCAAAATCGCTGGTGCTCTGAGAATCTGAGCAGGTCCCTATGAATGGGAAGCAAGAGGATATTCAAGCTTCCCAGATGCGATCTTTTTTTTTTTCCAATTACATTTTGATTCTAAACATCAAGAATGTTAAACAACGCACAAATATGCCATGTACATGGGCTCGCTTCAGCGGCACATGCACTGAATGTGCAATATACTAAGTACACTCCCTTCAATCCGCTCTCCCAACCTCCTCCCCACCAGCTTCGTCAGACCCTTTTCAACGCATTTGCAGGTGCACACACAGAGTCTGGCCCTGTGGATCTTCCCCCATAAATAAGAGCTCATTATACTTATCATTCTGCAACTTGCTTTTTCTAATACTAACTGTATTCAACTAATTTCCGAGCAATGCAAACCTGAGAGCTCCCCATCCCCAGCTCCAACGACAGGTTTGCGTGCCCCTCCGGCCCGCGGTTCCTCCCGCCCGGCTCCGTGCTGGTCCCGCGCCCGCCGCCCGCTGGCGCCCCTCTACGCCCGCTCCCGCCTCCGCCCCCAGCTTCCGCGCGCCTCCCGGCCGCCCCTGCGCGCGCCTACTGGGCCGGAGGGACCGTTGGCGTTTGTTCCAACGGTCCCAGGGGCACGCGTTCCCCGCCCAGCCGGGGTTGGGGAGCGGGAGCTGGGAATGTGAGGGCTGATACAGCTCCAGCCTGTGCGGGACAGGCGTTAAACGACTGCAGAAGGGGAGAACTTAGGATAACCGCACTCTGGTGGCGCGAGGAAGTCAGCCACAAAGAAAAGGAAAAGAAAGGAAAAACATCGTCCCAGACTGATAAACTCTCTGCTCCACGATGTAACGTGGCTCAGAATAGCGCAGGGATGGACGAATGAAGGCCGTATAATGCAGACTATCAGTAGGGCTCCAAAAATTTAAATTGCAAAGGTTCCAGCAGTGTAAAAGCCTCAATCAGAAGAGTGCTCAATAAAGTGGCACATCACTTCTTGTTACATGGCTTATTGCTTATTTTTTCGATTACAAGTAGTTCGTGTATATGCATATTTTTCTATTACTGCCTGATTTCTAAGTACGGTACAGAGTCGGTCCTTTAAAATTATTTCTCCATCCATACCCCAATTAACAGGGATAGAAAGGTTTGCCCAGCTTCACTGCATGAAAATCTTAAGATCACCTCCAACCACTTATTTCCTTTAAGGCACTTTTCCTTTCACTTCCTCCTTAGAGTTGTTCTTGCATAAGGTAGCCGCCCAAATAAGGCAGTTCTCTACCATTTTAAGGCAATGCAAGGAAAATATTAAAATGAAATTAATTCAAATCTGTATAAAACAATGGATGAAATCAGGCATATGACAATGATCCTTTCTCAAAGAAAATCTGGTTCATGAATGCTGTAGACCTGAAAATCTGTTTTCACTAGATATTCTTCCAGAACTGCAAATGTGACATAATCCAAAACAGAACTGAGCATCTTATTTCCATTCTGCCCAGACCATCTATGTATTCTGCCTCTGTGTGCCCTGTTGCCAATATCACCACCCTCCTGCTGAAGCAGAGGCAAAGTCAGCCTTCCTCCTTTTCCATATGCCCGAATCCAACTATCAAAGACATTTCCCCTCTGCTGTGTTGATTACACCTGCCTTCTTCTTAAACAATAATGATTACCTGATAGCCCCCATCTATTCCTTCTTCAGTCCATTCATTTAACTTATGTCTTTGCACCCAGCAAGTGTCACGCACTATGCAAAGAAGTAGAGATACAATGATAAAGCCATAAAAGGCAATAAGCATTATCTTAAGATGATCGTATTTCTCCCCTGCCCCAAGTCCTTTGAAAGACCTTTTTAACACATAGCGTTAAGTTCTAAGTTCTCTAATTCACATAAAACCCCTTTAGGATTTAACTTCTCTCTGCCCTTCTCTCATAATTTCCCACACCACCACCAGTACCTCCTATCTTCAGTTGTACTTGATACCAGCACTCTTGCCTTCAGGTCTTTGCTGAGGCTGCCTTACTTTTGAATTGTCTTTTTGCTTATCTCTTCCTGGCAAAATCTTACCCTCAAATTTCGGCTACCTTTACCAAAGCGCCTTCCCAAATCAAATCATGCCAGGTAGAATTTCTTTCTCTTCCCTCTGTTCCCATAGCATATTGTTTGTACTTCTAGTCTACTTACTTCCAGATTGTGTGTGTGTGTGTGTGTGTGTGTGTGTGTGTGTGTGTGAGAGAGAGAGAGATACATTCTCCACTATATTGCAAGCTCCAAGAATACAAGGATCTTACCTTTTTCATCTTTGTTTCCTCTTCAGAGATTGGCTCAGTGCTTTGCACGTAGTAAGCTTTGCACTTGGTTGGTGCTCAATAATTTGTTCACTGAAGAGATTTGTAGATGAGATTAGACCCTTTTCCGAATCATGGAAGTGGCAATATAGAATCACAAAAGAAAGACCTTCACATGCCATATTTGGATGTGGTAAACTCAGTTTTAAGAAATATGTGAGTTAAAAGGCATACTGGAAAGCAAAGTTACTTGAGCAAGGTAGGTCCTAGGCCTGCCATCTGTTAATTGTGTAACTTAAAATGTGTTATTCTACCCCTTTAGGTCTCAAGTTCTTCAACTATAATATAGGATAATTATTATCTACTGTACAGATTTATGATGAGGATCAAGAGAGAAAATGTAAAGCTCCTAAAAGTATACATTTCTTTCTTTGAAAATGAAGTGGTGGTACTTAGATGACTAAGTAAAATGAGTACTTGGATAATAAATATGTCTTTATAAAGCACTTGTCCAGAAGACACTATCCTCAGGTCCAGAGCCACATACTAGGTACGTGGCACATAGTAGGGGGTCAAGAAATATGAGTGAATTCTAAACCTCCAACTCAGTTCCTTAACTAGTAATAAACTAAATCAAGAGAAATCCATATGGCTAATCTAGTTAGATGGTTATGTCACTAGAGAATTAACATTTACATTTAAATGTATTCCAATTCTGTGTCCACCAACCAACCACTTGATTTATGACTTAAGCTTAAGTCTGGGAAGACTTGCTCCTGAAAAGGAAGGGTCCTGACTCTAGATAGCTACATACCTCCAATTGTAAGTGAATTGGATTCTGGCTTACCTGCTGGACTTGAGCTTGGTTAATGTAAGTCAGTATCCCATGATTGCTATGTCTTGATAACAGTTCTGGAGAAGTAGATTTGAACCAGAGTGGTGAAGTAAACAACAGGGTTCTGCTCCAGGCCAGATATTCTTGCTCTGCTATTAACTTGCAGTATAATTTTGGTCAAGTGACTCTTTCCCAGAAGTCTGGTTACTTATAAAATAAAGACATTAAACAGAGGGAGCTCTAATACTCTCTCCACTTCTGTATCATTATAGTTCACGAATTACCAGGCAGAGTGACCTCAGCATGGAACCACCCGATTGGGAAGCTCGGTCTGGAATCACAGCCAATCAGCCTCTCAACGTGTCTGATCACAGCAACACTAAAGTCAAGGAAATGGTATCCACCAACACATGAAGTTAGTTTTCTAGAATTTAACATACAGCGAAGCACAGCAACACCAAGGGGCAGTTTGGAATTTTAAGCCCTAAAACCAGGGCTTCTTTCCAGAGGGTGAAGAGTTGAAGAAACAGTTTAGGCAAACACATACCAAAAAAAAGTTGACTAATTAAAGATCAATGAGTGTCCTTTTTTTTTTTAACTAATTTTATGATTGCTCTTATGCCTTCTTTTTCCAAGTTTTCCAGGGACCACTGATACTTCAGATATAAACTTTTGGATCTGAGATTTCATTTGATTCTATCTATAATCTAATAAGTTAGCCTATTACTGTTTTATGGATGCTATTAATAGCAGAAGACAGAAAACTCCTGGATCAGACAAAGGACTTTATAACAACACAGCAACCTGAATGAGCATATTTACATCAATTCACCTTGCCCCCAAATCTGATAGGGTGACAGAGAGATCCAAAATTGATGCCTGCACCTATAATGGGTTGCGTTAAAGAGGAAGTCTTAGCTTGAAGAATCTCTGCTTTTTTTTTTTTTTTTTTTTAGATGGAGTTTCACTCTTGTTGCACAGGCTGGAGTGCAATGGCGCGATCTTGGCTTACTGCAACCTCTGCCTCCTGGGTTCAAGCAGTTCTCCTGCTTCAGCCTCCTGAGTATCTGGGATTACCAAACCCAGCTAATTTTTTGTATTTTTAGTAGAAACAGAGTTGCATCATCTTGGCCAGGTTGGTCTCAAACTCCTGACCTCAGGTGATCCACCTGTCTTGGCCTCCCAAAGTGCTAGGATTACAGGCATGAGCCACCACACACAGCGGAATCTTCTGCTTCTATAGTAAGCAAAAACAAGGTTGCTATTTGTCCCAGATTACCTTAACCCGTAAAATGGCTTACTACAAATGAATTCTGAGCCCAGATAGAGTCATCAAGGTCTCACATTCTTAGCATGTCCAGCAAGACATGTAGGAACATGAGAGACCATGGAGGAGTGTCTTCCAAAACAAATGTTAGGACTGCTGTCCCTAGTGAATTTTACTTTTAGTGACTTTTATCTCCTCTAAATTCAGAATGACATAAAATATGCACCCTCTTGCCCCTTTGCTTCTTTGTAGCATAGAGTTGTGGGAAGAACATGGGCTTTAGGGTCCGAGAACCTGTTGGAATCCTAGCTTTTCCATTTACTAGCTGTGAACCTGACCAAGTCATTAACACTCCCTTTCAGAGCCTCAGCTTCCTCATATGCAAAATAGTAATAATATCTATTTCATATGCTGCCGTGAAGACCAAATGAAAAAGAATTGAGGCTGGGCACGGTGGCTCACGCCTGTTATCCCAGCACTTTGGGAGGCCAAGGCCAGTGGATCATCTGAGGTCAGGAGTTCAAAACCAGCCTGGCCAACCTGGCAAAACTCCTTCTCTACTGAAAATACAAAAATTAGCCAGATGTGGTGGTGTGCATCTATAATCCCAGCTACTCAGAAGGTTGAGGCACAAAAATCACTTGAACCCGGGAGGCAGAGGTTGCAGTCAGCCAAGATCGTGCCACTGCATTCCAGCCTAGGCAAGATCGAGACTCCATCTCAAAAAAAAAAAAAGTAAAGGAAATTGAAAGAAAACTTTGTAAAAGGCAAACGGCAATCACTAAAAACTGGAAACAACTTGAATCCACCAAAATGCCTTTCATCTGGTGAATGAATAAGCAAACTATAGTAAATCCACACAATGAATTCAACAAAACAAAGGAATGAACTATTCATACAATCAACATCATGGATGTATTGGGAATGCAGTATGCTGACTGAAAGAACCAGATCCAAAAGCTACATAATATATGGTTCAATTTATAGGACAATCTGGAATAGACAAAGCTGTGGGGACAGGAAATAGATCGGTGATTGCCAGGGAGAAGCTAACTACAAAGGAGAATAGGGAATTTTTTGAAATGATGGCACTGTTCTATATCTTGATTGTGGGGTGGTTATAGGACTGTAGGCATTAATCTACATTCGTAAAACTATTCACTAAAAAAGAATAAATTTTATTCTATGTAAATTATACCATTATTTTTAAATGACTTTTTAAAAGGAAGGACCATACCAAAATTTGTTGTGTTTCTGCAACTTCTTACGCTCTACACACATGTTCTATATTACGATTTTTTTCAGTATTTAAGACCAATGAATGAAATATTTGAGTCAAGATAGAAGAAAATAGCAGCTGAATTGCTATAAGATGCCTGTGGTAACTTTGCCATAAACACTGCTTACTGGTGCCATATTCCAGAGCTACGTTGTAAAGCCCCAAGACACACAGACTACTTACAAAGTTCTATACGCAATCACAGAAGGTCATTGCTCCAAGTGAGGGCAATGGTGGATGATGTTCCCTCCATGTTTCAGGAGACTATTCTCTAAATTCTCTTCTTTTACTACATCAACACCCAAATTACACATTGTAGGGAGAAAATTCAATTCAACATACCATGATATAGTCAGTTCCCACTTATCTGCTAATAGACGAAAATTGCTTTAGATATTATATAGAAATAATCCTGAAATCTCATTTAAGCAACAATTTCAGCCATGTCATCATTCTACCATCATTTGTCAGAATTCCAAATGCAGTTGATATCTTTTGTCTAATTTTGCCTTTACCTCTTCCCTTGTTCATCTTGTTCATGATTTTTTTGGATGCACCAAGGAGCAATAAAACACTAGACAGGAGAAGCAGATCCGTACGTAGCCCACAATAGATAAACCCACAGGTACTTAAGAATTTACACTGGTAAGTAGACTTATGAGTTTCAGCACTGCCCTGGACAGATGCCTTCATTTCTTCATGAATCTACAATTTCCCCTCAAGTTGAAAAAGTCAGTGCATGATGTTCTTTTAGTTATCTTTAAATGCACACTGTTTAAAGAAAAACATACTCTAGAGATTCTCACAAGCCTGGAATTTTTAAATTTAATAACCAAGGATGAATTTTCTCTCTTTAACTCTTCATATTGTCTTCATATTCTGATTGGATATTTGCTAAATGACCACAATGTACTTAGTAATGTGCCAAACATTATAGCTTTATAATCTAACTTCTGACTTATCAGCTCAGTGCAATTTATTATTGACTTATTTATTTTTATTTTTATTTTTTTACCTTTTATATTTATTTTCATTTAGACCCATCAGCAGGTAGCAGCTTAGTGCAATTTAATGGAGCAAGTCTAGGCCAACTTAAGCCCTCACTTTTCCTCATCTGGAAGGATTCAATGATCTATGTAGTTCTGAAGTTCTGAGACTAATTCTGTCATCTGAGGGGTTTGTGAAAGAGGAATAGCCAAGGATTCCAACATAAATCTCAAGAGTTAAAATAAGTCAGAATTGAATAGTGTTCTTCAGATTTTCTACTTCATTATATTTTAGTCTTTTTATTTTATTTAGTCCTTTCTCAATCTTTTTCAAATTGAATCTTTGAAGAAAAGATGCTAGACTATTTGGGGTTCCCGTAGACCAGTACACAATAACAGTGGCAGCTTCTAAAAGAAAGTGGTGTCATTTCTTGCAAATAGGGTAGAAAGTATTTGTGTCAGTATATCACTAATACAAAGAAATACAGTTTTATAGGCAAATTGGAAATACTGTATTATTCATATCTAGAGGGAAAGTATTTTGCTTTTTTGTTGATCCAGGTTTTTAACTCTGTTAAAAAATGATATAAGTAAATATATGGAGAGGCATATATGCAATATATATACAAACACACATAAGTATATACATCTGTTGCTGGTGTTAATATTACAATGAAAAGGGTGACCTTCAGAATGGCTTAAGAATTAGCTCTGATTTTAAGAGGTTACAGCTAATTTATTGTTTAAATAAATTGGGCAATGCCTATAAATATAAACTAAAAATCTGCTTCTTTTGGTACTTCTGAATCACTTCTGCATCCATAAGTAAAATACCAAAATAAGAGTAAAGAGATTCATAAGGGTCAAAATGGCTTATTGCAGTTTAATACTAACTTTTTTTTGCCTTCAAAGAATATTTTCCTAATTAGCCTGTTTATGTTTCTATAACAAGATACCATAAACCAGGTAGTTTATGAACAGAAATTTCTTTCTTAGAGTCAGGAGCCCAGAAAGCTTAGGATCAAAGTGCCAGCAGATTTAGTGTCTGGTGAGGGCATTTCCTGGTCTTAGATGGTGCCTTCTTGCTGCATCCTCCCATGGTGGAAGTGACAAGGGGCCTCTTTTATAAGGGCACTAATCCCATTCATGAGGGCCCCACCCTCATGACCTAATCATCGCTCAGTGGTCCCACCTCCCAATACCACCACCTTGAGGGTTAAGATTTCAACCTGTGAATTTTGGGTGAATTCAGAAATTCAGAACATAGCACTAATGTAACTTTTATTTCAATGCTACCGGAAATATAGTAGAGTTAAGAATTTTTTACTTATGTGAACTATTCTCTTCCCACACTCCAGTTTGTTAAAAGGAAAACTGAGACACAATGAAATTTTAAAGAGTTTATTTGAACAAATAGCAACTGTTGATCGGGATAAACAATATCCCAAATTTCACCTTTGAAAAAGTAAAGGCAGTATTATTATAGAGTTCACTTATTAAAGTCTTTCTTCACTAGCCCATTAGCTATTATGGGCTTCTCATTTGTATTTTGTAGTTGTGTTAGTTGCTTTTAAGATATCTTTTCATTATCCAAAATACTCAAAAGATTTGAAAAAGAGTCAACATGTCTGTAAGCATTAATTCCATGGTATCAAAATCCAAAATTACCTCTACTGGCTATACCAATGCATCAATTTCCAAAGTAATACTCCATTAGACTACATGTAAAATCTATACATATTCTAAAAGCAAAAACTCACAAACTAACAAAAATCATATCTTCCAAGTAAAGGACGGTTATGGTGGAGGGGGGAGAAGTAATGATTAAAAAGGACCACCATATAATAAAGAATTGGGGGTTTTAATTTACTGCAAGTTAGTATGAGTCAATAGGATGATGTTGATAAAGCTACTATGCAAATTTTAGGTTTTATTAATAGAAATGTAATGTCCCCAAAAGATAAATTACTTTTCTTCCTTTGTACTAGACAGACCCTATCTGTAGATATCACACTTGAGTATCATACTTTATAATGGATATTCAGAATCATCTCCAGAGAAACCTCACAAGTATATTAAAGTCTCTAAAGGTCATGTCAGAAAAAAAATCATACTAATTAGAAAGCAAATCTCCCAGCCAAGTACTAACCAGACCCAACCCTGCTTAGCTTCCGAGATCAGATGAAATCGGGCACATTCAATGTGGTATGGCTGTAGACTAGAAAACAAATCTGAAGAAAAGAAATCCAAGTCTGATTTCTGGGCAACCAAAAACCTGTAACACCATCCTTCTGCACTTCCTTCTCTGCAATAGGAAAGATACCCCTCCTCCTAAGTTTAATTTCTCCAGGAACTTTACCAGTTTCTCAGGGTCCATGCTGTAGTAGTATCTCTCCTCATTTGCAAGCTCTGCCTCTTTATTGGATTCTTCCAATAAGCATTTAAATGTCTTCAAATCTCCAACTGTTGTTCCAGGCTATCCTTTCCACAGCTAAGATTCTCAAAAGATTTGTCTACATGCACAATCTCAATTTCCTAACTTCAGCTCACTCCTCAATCTATTCACCATCACTTCCCCATTGTTACCTCCAAAAGGTCTCATTTTTTCATATTGGTGAAAAAGGAGTACTGCTCAGGAGAGAAATAATTTTTCTTCCTTTGTATTAGACAGACTCTATCTGTAGATATCACATTGAGTATCATACTTTATAATGGATATCAAGAATCTCATCCAGAGAAACATCACAAGTATATTAAAGGAATTCATCACCTTACTTGACGAAAAGTAAGATGATGAATTCCTTTAATATACTTCCTCCTTAGAGGAAGCAATATTTGAGATTATTCACCACTCCTTCCTGCTTAAAATTTTTTCCATTTTTTAAATCAACACTACACATTCCTGTTTTCCTCCTTCTCAGTGATCATTACTGGTTTATCCTTCTTGTTAGGCTTTGGAAATGTTTAAGTTTTAAGTGATATGCTGGTAAATCATCTTTGGGGCACCAGATTAGGTGAAAAGAGGGAGACCTGATGTGAAGCAATTGCCAATTTCTGTCGTGTAAGTACTCCTACCATAGCTGATTTCAAGCTACCAACATGATATCACCGAACAGAGTTGGGAATAGAAAGAGCCAAATTGGCTCATGGAATGGTGCAAACCAGCTCCAGCTCACCACTAGAGGGCTTCTTCTAACACTATACTCCATAAGTAATCTCGACCTTGTCCATAGTGTCTGTGATCCATACGTAATCCAGACCAGTGGGCTTCCCAGGCACCTCAAACTTCTATCCACACTGAACCTTCCTCCCGAATCTTGGCCTCTAATTTCTTAAGAGATGGGGTTTCACTGTCTGTCACCCAGACTGGAGTACAGTGGTGCAATCATAACTAACTATAGCCTCGACCTCTTAGGCTCAAGCAATTCTCCAAATTCTCCAGACTCTACCTCCCAAAGTGCTGGAATTACAGGCTTGAGACACCACATCTGGCCATAATGCTTTCTTATGAGCACTTAGTACAATGCCAGACACATGGTATGTGCTTAGTAAATCTATCTTTATCACAGGGGCTGTTTCCATTATAATTTGCATGCCCTAAAGCATAACTGCCCGATTATAACCCAGAAGTATAGTGCAAGCCACATAAGCAATCTTTTCAACTTTCTAGTAGCCACAGTAAGAAAATTAAAAATAAATAGGTAAAATTAATTAAAATAGTATATTTCATTTAACATAATATACACAAAATATTATTTCCACATATAATCAGTATAAAAATATTGAGATACTTTATGGTTTTTTTGGCATTAAGTCTTCAAAATCCTATATGTGTTCTACATTTATAGCAAATCCCAGTTTGTACCATCTGCATCTCAAGTGCTCAGTAGCCACATGCAACTATTGGCTACCACATTATAGGACAATACAGTCCTAGGGAGTTCCAGTAGCTCTTCCCCTCCTCTTCCCCAGGTTGTCTAATCTGACCCACACTGACTTCCTATGCCAATTGTTCATCCATTGGGTACTATTTCAAGTATTAGAAGTAATTGTTTAGTCCCACCTTTTATTCAACGTAGTGGATAATTTCCTTTTAAGATTAGTCAAAAGAACAAATTATCAGGGGAGATTGTTAAACCTCTTGGAGATACATAAAAATTCCATAATCTATATATGATTATCTAAGTATGGTATTCCAAAACAGAATAAATGGGAAATTAAATGTATTTCCTTTCCTTCTTCCTTTCCCTTTCTTTCTTTCCTTCCTTCCTTCCTTTCTCTCTCTCTCTCTCTCTCTCTCTTTCTTTCTTTTTCTTTCTTTCTGGAGTTTCGCTCTTGTTGCCCAGGCTCAAGTGCAATGATGTGATCTCTGCTCACTGCAACTCCACCTCCTGGGTTCAAGCGATTCTCCTGCCTCAACCTCCTAGGTAGCCGGGATTACAGGCATGCACCACCAAGCCCAGCTAATTTAGTATTTTTAGTAAAGTAAGGGTTTCTCCATGTTGGTCAGGCTGGTCTCAAACTCCCAACCTCTGGTGATCCGCCCACCTGGGCCTCCCAAAGTGCTGGGATTACAGGCATGAACCACTGCACCTGGCCAATGTATTTCATTCCTAATGAAATTTTTAATTCCCCATTTCAAAATTTAAAGGCTAGCAGATTGTCTTCTGCTTTGAACACAACCAGGCAGAAATCAGAGTAAACATGTTCATGACCATCAATTAAACTTAAACACCATCATGATTACACCTGATCTTTAGGTACTGGGCCTAATCTTCTCCAATAAGGATGCATTTGCACTAAATTAAATCACTTTCTTTCCTGAAGGTGGCACTATGAATGTGGAAAGTAATTCACTTTGTTCACTTACTTTAGCCAGGATTATGGGACTATTTTATTAGATTTTAAAAAATGCAAATAGGCCAAGCACAGTGGCTCACATCTATAATCCCAGCACTTTGAGAGGCCAAGGCAGGAGGATGGCTTGAGGCCAGGAGTTCAAGATGAGCCTGGGCAACAGAGTGGGACATCACCTCTATGAAAAATTAAAAGGAAAAATTAGCCAGGTGCAGTGGCACATGCCTGTAGTCCCAGCTACTCGGGAAGCTGAGGTGAGAGGATCACAACCCTGTATCAAAAAAAGAAAACAAACCACATTATATACATCTCAGTTATTCTGATGCCCTTGATTTATGTTGCTAGTTTCCTTTCATTTTATTCTTCTCCCTTCCTTTTTGAGATCAAATTTATTGTCTATACTAACTGTGCCCATTGGCTTTTTGAATGAGTTTTTATATTAAAATATTGTTTTCTTTATTAAAAAAAACCTAATAGCTAAAATTTATTGATTGCTATTTTCAACCACAATACTAGGCACTTTAAATGCTTAATAGCATTTTTGTACTTCAGTGGCAGAATAAAAACAGGAATTATTTTAAAAGAGTAGTTGAGTCTCACAACTCCAACTGACATGATTTTTGCTAGGAAAATTTAATTTATAAACTTTTTTCTCTGCTTTTCTTCTGGGACAGCATATAGGGAGACAAGATATGATGTTTGCCTTTATTAACAGAGATTTGACTAAGAGCTTTTATTTTGTTACCTGCAAGAAGGGGGCGGGTAGGAGGAGGAAGGGGAGGCCAGGCGCAGTGGCTCTGGGAGGCCAAACTGGGTGGATCACCTGAGGTCAGGAGTTTGAAAACAGCCTGGCCAACATGGTGAAACCCCCATCTCTAAAAAAACAAAAAAGAAGAAAAGGAAAAGAAAGAAATGAAGATCTAATTTGGATGTTTTCTGTTTTTTTGTTAACAAACACATACCACCAACCCTCACCAGAATCAGACCTAGTTTAGGAAGGCACAGGCCAAGTAAAAGATTTTGTCATCAGCTGTGGGAAGTTATGATTCAAACAACCTAAAAGTTTGCAGTGATCGTACAGATCCACAGGCTAAAATCTTACAACATTCCTCAAAAGTAGAGACCGCATAATTTGAATACATGAATTTGGTGTGTGCCAAAAGTGTGCTATCATTGTCAACTTTCCTATAGAGATTCTACAATTTTATCACCTAAATGTTGAGTACAAAGCAAAACAAAACAAAATAGAAAACTTGAATCACATCACTATTATGGAAAACTTACTCAGCAGCTGCACCGCCAAATTGTCAGCTCATCATATTTAAATGAAACACTTCCAACTGTGCTTACCCAGTAAGCAAACATACCTGTGTAAATACAGAAGCATTTAGCTAACATTTCATACAGTTCAACTTAGCCAGTGGGACGTAATTTCAACACAATTATGTTTACATTTTAGTAATACGATACACAAGGACCTGATTTACTAGAGTAAGACAGTGAGGAAAAGCCCTTAAATTCTTTATGAGAAGAAGAAACAAACAGTAGCATACTAGTAAAATGGATAGAGTCACGTGACTGGCAATTCCTTTAGAAGTTTATAAAAATAGCATGGTGACTACAGGCAGGACTAAACTATCCTGGTCTGCCCTCTCCTCTTTTGAAATGTCATGATTATATTCAACTTTAGTTCAGAAAAAATTTTTCCTTAAACAGCACACATGACAAGGGAAATAGATGAATTAGATAACTTCCTCTAGGAGCTCTCAGGCTAGATGGGAAGAAGAGACATATACAATAATGACTAATACTGACAGACTGTGAGAGCAATATCATGAAAACACAAGGTCCTATAGGATATTCTTTCTCTGTCATTACAGAAACATAGCCATTTGTAAGCTTTCTCTTCTTAAGGTTAAATAATTTCAATTCCTATTTCCCAATGCTTTGTTTACTGTACTCCTCTGAATCCTCAGGTTTCAATATTTATCTTAGATTATAGAACTCAAAACTCTACCACCATGATAAAGGCTCAAAGGCTGAATTTGGGAAGAAGTGCCTTACTTCCTTTAGTTTCCTAGCATTTTCTTCACCTTTGAAATAATTGCAGGAAAAGTTAATGATCCAGTCCATATTTGTTCAATATCCAATCATGAGGCATTGGTTAAATAAATTATTCCACATCTATATAATGAAATCAAGTCATTAAAATATTTCCAAAATAAAAATCATAAAATAATTATATATACTATTAATTAGAAGAAAAAGGAGGCATATAGCAGGTTATAATTCTTAAGTATATATTTGTCTGAATATAGATATATATATATATATACACACAGAAGAGTCTGGATATTCCCATCAAAGTGGGGGGAATATGGGTGTTTTATGTACACTTTTGCCTGCAGTTATTGATTTTGTAACAAGGAAAAAAATTAATAAAATGCTTCACTTTGTAACATAATTATCAAAATTAAAGCAAATTTTAGAATCCGGATTTATTAGCATAAGAGATTTCATCTAATAAATGAAGTATAAATTGGATATATAAGAGTATTCTTACATTTTTTTTTTGAGAGGAAGTCTCGCTCTGTCACCCAGGCTGGAGTGCAGTGGTATGATCTCGGCTCACTGCAACCTCCACCTCCCAGGTTCAAGCAATTCCCCTGCCTCAGCCTCCCGAGTAGCTGGGATTACAGGCAAGCGCAGGAGCGCACCACCATGTCCACCTGATTTTTGTATTTTTAGTAGAGACTGGGTTTCACTATGTTGGCCAGGCTGGTCTTGAACTTCTGACCCCATGAGTCATCCGACTTGGCCTCCCAAAGTCGTGGGATTACAGGCATGAGCCACGGCACCTGGCCCATTTTTAGGACTTTTAAGCTAATTTTAGAAAAAACAACATGTACATGCTAAATCTTAGGTTAATCATCACAAAAATCAGAACCTGGTCTACAGAGTAAGAAGGATGGGCTGTCTCCTGAATTATGTGATTGGAGATTTGCCAGGCCTTTGGATTCTACAGACCCTTTTGGTTTTTAAGATTTCTCTTTTAACATGGAAATTTCCTTGGCTGGGACCCTTTTTAAAGTGTTATTTATTGACAACTTAGCAGAAATTAGGTAAAAGCAAGAATCAAATCGTGACAAACCCTGGGTATTACGGAGTGGAGGAGAGGTAGACTACAGTAACAAATACGAGGAGGGTTTTAAGGGCCAAAAACAAGCTGCTCAAAACTTTACTGAGGAAAAAGGAATGAAAATTTCCTAAGTACTTGTGTTATCAAGTGAGAAAATGGTGTAAGAGTACTTTAAAAATGTTAGAGCACTCTACAAATAATAGCTAACATTTATTAAACTCTACCCATGAATGCTGTACATGGGCTCATTCACAAATGCAGTTATGCATAAAGCCTATGTACATGTGCCTAGGAGTGAAGTAGGTTCTACCAGTATCTTCATTTTCCAAAGAGGAAACTGAGGCACAGAGAGACAAAATAACATATTCAAATCCCACAGCTAGTAGATGGCGGACTTAGCATGAGCACCTCTTAACCACTTGGATATTTTTTATTGAATGCTGCTGTTAACTAGGTTTTCTTGTCGCTTTCTTCAAAGGCACTAGATTTTTTAAACAGCTTTATTGATATGTAATTCACAAAGCATAAAATTCACACTTTTAAAGTGTACATTTCAATGATTTTTAGTATATTCATAGGTATGCAACCACCACCACAATCGATTTTAGAATATTTTGGTCACCTCGAAAGGAAGCCTCTTACCCTTTCACAGTCACTCTACATCCTTCCCTCTCCCTATCCCTAGGTAACCACTAATTTATTTTCTGTCTCTAAAAGTTTGTCTATTCTGCAACAGTTCACATAAATAGAATTATGCAATATGTGGTCTTTTGTGACTTCTTTCATTTAGCATAATGTTTCCAAAGTTCATTCAT
This sequence comes from Cacajao melanocephalus, assembly GCA_963573385.1. Classification (NCBI taxonomy): domain Eukaryota; kingdom Metazoa; phylum Chordata; class Mammalia; order Primates; family Pitheciidae; genus Cacajao; species Cacajao melanocephalus. Next base: position 155,421 of record CAUYLG010022326.1, read on the forward strand.
GCTGTAGCCAATACTTCATTCCTTTTCATTGCTGAGTAACATTCTACTGTATGGGTATACTACATTTTATTTATCCAACAGCTGATGACAATTTTAGTGGTTTCCACCTTTTGGTTAGTATGAATAGTGTTCCTATGAATGTTGTGCAAAAGCTTTTTTGTGGACATGTGTTTTTATTTCTCTCGGCTAGGTAACTAGGAGTAAAATGGCTGGTTCCTGTGGTGATTCTGTTCAACCTGTTAGGGAACTGCCAAGCTGTTTTCCAAAGCAGCTGCATCATTTTATCTTCCCACCAGCAGTGTATGAGTATTCTAATTCCCCATATCTTGCCAACACTTGTAATTACCTCTTTATTGTAGCCATTCCATTGGGTATGAAATGGTATCTGGTTGTGGTTTTGATTTGCATTTTCCCGATAGCTAATGATGTTGAGCATCTGCTGTGGTTTAAACATGTCCCCAAAATTCACGTGCTAGATACTCAATCCTCAATCAACATTATGGGGAGGTGGGGTCTTTTGGGAGTTGTTCAGGGCATGAGGGCTCCACCCTCATGAATAGATTAATGCTGCTTTAAAAAGGGGTTATGGAGGTGGGGGGGGTGAGCTCTCTCTCTCTCTCTCTCTTCTCTTCTGCATGTGAGGACACAATGTTCTTCCTCTCTGAAACACAGAGAAACAAAGTGGCACCTGTGAGCCAGAGACCGAACCTGCTAGCACCTTGATCTTGAACTTCCCCAGCCTCAGAACTGTGAGAGAATAAATTTCTGCTCTTTATAAATTACCCAGTTTATATCCTGTTAACGCAGGATAAATGAATGAAAACAGTATCTTTTTCAAAGACACTACGTTTTGGTTCTTTCCAAAACATGGCAAACAAGACTTGAATGATAATAATAAGGGAAAGGGCCAGGGGCGGTGGTTCATGCCTGTAATCCCAGCACTTTGGGAGGCCGAGGTGGGCAGATCATGAGGTCAGGAGGTCAAGACCAGCCTGACCAACATGGTGAAACACCCATCTGTACTAAAAATACAAAAATTAGCCGGTTGCGGTGGTACGCGCCTATAATCCCAGCTACTCAGGAATCTGAGCCAGCAGAATCACTTGAACCCAGGAGGCGGAGGTTGCAGTGAGCCAAGATTGCACCACTGCACTCCAGCCTGGGTGACAGAGTGAGACTGTCTCAAAATACTACTACTAATAATAATAATAATATGGGGAAGACCCTAACCTAGGAAAGATCAAGTTCCTGATACTCGGATCCTGGTCTCATTCATCCTGGAGACATTCTCAACGCAAAGCATCATTTGTACACAGTAGTTAGTTATTCCATGTTTGCTGAATTATACTCCTGTTGTTCTCTTGTAAGTCCATTGCACTTTCCTACACAGTTCATCTTAAGTAGTACTTAACTTCTGGAATTAGTCCACAAAAGCCTTTTTAACCTATAATATAGCAGAGCCATGGTATTATTAACACAAGTCTGAGTTTTAAATCCTATTAATAGAGCAATGCAGCATAGGAAGAGTGTAGAAGCAGAACTTTTCCAAACCTCTCCTACTTTGGGCAAAGGGCCAACCCTAGAGGGAAATACTTTAACTTTTTTACTGATGCATAAAATACATAAAGTGCACTAACCTTAAGTGTATAGCCTGGTGAATTTTTCATATGAATACACCTGTGTAATCATCATCCAAATAAAAACATAGAACATTTCCACCACCCCAGAGGGTTTCCTCATTCCCTTTCCCCAGTCACTGCCTCTCACCGTAGGTCACGCTACTCTGACCTCAACACCCGGTGAAAACTTTTTATTTATTATTTATCTTTGCCACCCACTCACCTCTGCTTCTGGACCTCTTTCTCTGGTTGTCTTGGGGGATGGCATTGCCATGTTTTTCACAGCTCTGTCCTGACTTGTCCTGTCTCCCAAAGTACTTTAGGGACCAAGTGTCCTCTCTCCCTTCCCTTTAGTCAAAACTCTCATCCTTTTGGTGATACAGTTTTTTCCAAACAGACTATGAGCTTCTCAGAGCCAGGGGCTCTACTTTCCCTGCCTTTAGGCACAAAGTTGTTTAATGCACCTATCAAATAAATAAACAAATGCATATGACCTTGGGTAGGTAGAAGCAGGAAAGCAACCCAGCATATCAAAATTGCACTGAATCCTGAATGCTACACTGTCCTATATTCATCCCAGAAATCACCAAAGAAGCTGCTTATTCATGGGGAGGGCGTTCATGTTGAATAAGTGGAACAAAGGAGTCAAATACTGTGGACCAGATTATTATAACTAAGAGAAAAATTAAACCAATGGTTATAAAAAAAACAGAATACCCACAAGAACAGCAATTGGAAGCGCTGAAGACTGAGAGTTTCACAGGAAGCACAGCTGAACCCAGGAAAACCTAGCTCTGCAGGAAAAGGCGTCTGCAGAAGGAAAACTAAGAAACAGAAAAAACTTCATCACCAACAAGCCAGACGTCCACTCAGACCCAGTCTGAAAGTTGGCAATTACAAAGATGACAGGTGGATAAATCCACAAAAATGGGAAGAAACCAGTGCAAAAAGGCTGAGAACACCCAAAACCAGAATGCCTCTCCTCCTACAGGGGATCGCAGCTCCTCATCAGCAAGAGAACAAGGCATGACGGAGAATGAGTGTGATGAACTGACAGAATCAGGCTTCAGAAGGTGGATGATAAGAAACTTCTGTGAGCTAAAAGAACAT
>CAUYLG010022327.1:0-22207 GCA_963573385.1 Cacajao melanocephalus
ATTCTTACCATCACCTGAACGATACATATTATTATTTTAATTTTAGAGATAATTAACTGGGGTAGGTTTAAGTAAATTGCCTCAAATCACACTGCTAGTAACTGGGAGGACAGGATTTAAATTCAATAGTAGTATCAATATCAATAATAATAAGTGAATGAAAAACCCATGATCTTGACCATAGTATCCCACTGCCTCCCATTTGGACCTCAGCTTACCTGCTATTTACTTACCTGGCTTCAGGTCCACCTAGGCCATAGGTGTCCAATCTTTTGGCTTCTCGGGGCCACACTGGAAGAAGAATTGTCTTGGGCCACACATATAACACACTAACACTAATAATAGTTGATGAGCTTAAAAAAAAATGCAAAAAAAAGCTCATAATATTTTAAGAAAGTTTACACATTTGTGTTGGGCCAAATTCAAAGCTGACCTGGGCTGCAGGCAGCCTATGGGCTGTGGGCCATGGGTTGGACGAGTTTGATACAGAGGAAAGGAAAGTGTGTGGTTAACTTGAAATCAGACAAACTAGGTTTGTACCCTAGATTCTGCCACTTAGTAGCTATGACCCTAAGTAAATCCTCTAATCTCTCTAAACTCAATTTTCTGATTTGTGAAAGGGGAAAATGTCATCCAATTCATATAGTTGTTATGAGTTAAAGTGAGATAAAGAATGTGACTGCATTTTAACAGTGTAAAACTGTAATTAGAAATTAGACATATAGGCCGGGCACAGTGGCTCACGCCTGTAATCCCAGCACTTTGGGAGGCTGAGGTGGGCAGATCATGAGGTCAGGAGATCGAGACCATCCTGGCCTTGGTGAAACACTGTCTCTACTAAAATACAAAAAATCAGCCAGGCGTGGTGGTGTGCACCTGCAGTCCTAGCTACGCAGGAGGCTGAGGCAGGGGAATTGCTTGAACCCAGGAGACAGAGGTTGCAGTGAGCCGAGATTGTGCCACTACACTCCAGCCTGGTGAAAGAGCAAGACTCTGTCTCTTAAGAAATTAGACATGTTATTGTGGCTTTATTGAGATGGGAGAGCAGAGTAAGTACAGTCCAATCTTTATTGTAAGACATACTAGAAGATTATTTGTGGTTTATATGCGATTTAACTAGCCATCCATATTTTTATTTGCTAAATCTGGCAACTCTATAAAAACTCAAATTTTGGCTAATTTTAAAATTATTCTTTCTTTTGAATTTGCCATCTTCAGCTCATTTACAGAATTTGTGGTGATCTACAACTGTGGTGATCTACAATTGCTACCTAGAAAAACATTTACCATTTATCAATGCATGAGGGTATAAATCTATCATTTTCAGTAGAAGAGTTAGGAAAATCAGCACAAGTCTGTATTCACATATTTTTTTCTACCAATGAATTATTCAAAATAGTATATGACTACACGAGCAGATGTTATTTAACAGAGAAGATGACTACACTTGCTTGTGTAGACTATTACAAAAACATTAGGGACTATTATTTGAAAAGAAAATAAGAAAATATACTCTTGAACAATAAAGCTGCTTAAGAAAGCTAAAGGAATGAAAAGTGGAAGCCAAAAATGCAAATAACAACAAATCATTCTCCTGGGTTAAAAACTGTTGCCCATATGTCAAACTCCTTGTAAATAGATCTTATGGGATCAGAAATTTTCTAGGATCTATAAAGTTTGGAAAGCTTCGGCCAAAAAAATAAGAAACTAACCCTTTCAAAAATACAATTACATCTATTTTTTCAGTGATGTATCTTATGAGGTTTTAGTGACTAGTGCCTTTTCTTTTTTTTTCTTTCTGATAAACCTACCAGATATCAGACTAGTGCCTTTTCTTAATCAACTCAGACAATAATGTAAAAAGTTTTTCTAAAGTGTGCAGATAAAGAACTGTTTGAGTTAGATTTTAGAAATCAATGTAAAATGTTTTCATCAAACTATATAAAAGAGACTATAACAATGGGATTTTTTTTGAGCAAGGTATAAAAGTATTTTAACTTTTAACAACATTAAGATTACATGTATGCCTAGTGTTCTACTATTGGAATGCTAAGATTGTGGGACTTATTTATATCCTGCTGCTCAAGGTCATCACGAAGATCTCATTTTTCACATAAAAAAAGTGCAATCTCCAGCATAAATGGGTTAATGAAGTTGGTAGGAACTATCACACATATTCCAAACATTTGTTTTGAAAGCAAGTCTACAATGGTAACTGATATGAAACATAGATACTAATAATACTGAACTCAATTTCAGACCTAAATGTTAACAAGAATAAAGAGATGACATTTATACCTCTCACCTCTGAATGACCATTAACCAAAAGAAGAATTCTGAATCAAATCATACATTTTCATCTACACATGGAATAATTTCTTTGTATTCATTCTCTGGTGCTAATGTCATTAACAGGAAATAAAAAGATGTATGTGTCTGAAGATAGAAAATGTGAGTCTTCAGTCAGTATCGCTCTAAAAATCTCACTACTCTGTACTGAATGCAAAGGAAGACAGAGGAGAGCAGGGTAAGAAGACAAGGGAGGAAGAGAGGAACAAAAATAAACCTATCCAAAATGGAAATGCTTAGTGGAGACACTACAATACAAATACCACAGCTAAGCATCGCTATTAACACAAAAGAGGTGGTTAAAATAAACACTGAAAGGTTAAGTATCTTGCCCAAGGTCATATAATAAAGTCACTCAAACACCCAATCCAATATCAAAGCAGTAATAAATTATACTCTCTTGATGACCTATTCAACTGGACTTGGCAAAACCATAATTAAAATGGTACAATGTTTCTGTCTAGAAAAAAAATACTGCACTAAATTATAATCTGGAATGAAGAGAGACTTTAAACTTTTGCATACTACAGCTAAGATGACCTTTGCCACTGAAAAAACAATAGGTATTTTATTTTGTATTCCTTGGAAAATAAACTTATTTCCCACTAAAATGTGAGTCAGCTTGAAACTTAAGTTAGAGATGAACGTTCTCTAAACACAAGGCAAAACACTTAAAGAAATTTTTTTTTACTAAAACTCAACTGCTTTCAGATTTTGCCGTAATTGGAATTACTTAAGTGGTACCCATACCGTTTTACTACAATATGTGAAGAAAATGTTTAGAATAGAAATAGGAAAATCATTTTTTAAATGCAGTATTTGTGTTCGCCGTTTTTAATTACAAACACTGTAAGAATACAGCTTACTCAAAATGGGGGGGGCACAAATTTTTTTCAATTTATTTTCTTTTTTGGGGGGGCTAACTCTTTAACACATCCCAGTGTAATCCATATGCTAGCTATGAGAGTCAAAGAGGTGCTTTAATAAACAGCAACTACATTAAAATGTATATATTATCATTATTATTAGGTAATTGTTAGATAAAACACATATGATATTAACAGGCTCATTTCTGATTCCTACCAGAAATCCTCACACTTTGTATTGCCATGACTCATGCAAAATAAAGAACTTTTTAAATGCAGACTTCTGATTGTTTTGTGCCGCTTCTCTTACTATTTACTTACTAATGAAGAAGTTACTTAATGATCTGTGCACTTGTGCTTTTTCACCTAAAAAATGCAAATAATAAATCTCTCTGCATAGTTGCTGAGATGAGCTGAAACAAAATATGTTCTACTACAGTGCCTCTGGCACGTATAAGTAGCAGTAATGGTGGCTGCTTTTGTTATCACTAGTTCTACCACCCAGCAGAATCACAAAATGAAACCAAAATTTAAAGGATGTCGGGGTGTATGTGTCTGAAGATTAGTCTCAGTAAATAAATCAGTTTCTTCTATAAAACTACAGACAGTTGTGACTTTCCCTCCATCATTCTTGCTGCACTTTATCCTGCTTAACAGCCAGAATGTCTCTGTTGAATTTTTAATTAAATTAACACAGTATTCCCCCCGCAAGCCCGCCCACCACCACCACCCCCACCCGCCCCCGCCATTCCTTTGATTGCTCTTTTCATCTCCACTTCTCTCTCAGTCAAAAAACTTGGCCATCTGGCTCTTGATCTCTGATACTCACACTACCTTTCAAAGATAAAAATCCGAATCCACTCTTCTGATAAACCCAATACTCTTGACATTTTATAGCCACACCTAGATTTCTAGACATCTCTCTCCTGGAATAAGTTCAGTTCCCTATAAGAATTCAAGGTAATGTTCGCAAAGAATGCTCAATCACATAATCTTTGTTTTCATACAAGCATACTGACCTTGAGGTGAGACTGAAGGAAACAGCAAATCCAGGAAGAAAATGTGAAAGAGAAAGTTAGAAAGAATTAATAAGGACAATATTCAGAAATAATATTATTCATGGACATAGGCAAACATAAAACACAGGATTAGGGAAGGGAAGGAGTCACAAATTCTGCACAGTCACTAAAAAAACAGTTATTTCAGATTTTCAACTCTCAACAAATTTCTTATTAGATTACACCATTGTACTTTAATGAAAGTTTCTAAAGAAAAAAAATTTGTCTAAAATTTACCATTTCCTGGGACAGAAAAAAAAAAAATTTGTTAACCACTAAGAAAAATAGAGAAGTTTAGGCATCTCGTTCTCATTTAAATAGTTAGAACTGGCCTTATGTAACTGCATAATTTTAGTCTACTTAGTTTTTGTTTTTTAAACTACTGAAGATTTATTTAAAGCATCTATAATAAGGAAATATACTAATAACCGAGGCAAAAGGCTGCTTCAGCTCAGAGGGTTTTATGGGTTTCTGTGGCAGAAAGGACTATTGCCCGATGCAGCTTCCCAGTACTTGTTGGCACGGGTTGTGAGCAGTTTTCTGCTGCAGTATCATAGGCTTTAGCTTGTCAGTCATCATTTTTGCTTTTTTTTTTTTTAATTGTACTTTAAGTTCTGGGGTACATGTACAGATCTTGCAGGATTGTTACATAGGTACACACATGCCATGGTGGTTTGCTGCCTCTATCCCTGCATCACCTACATCAGTGTTATCCCTCCCCAACCTCCCTGCCCACCGCTGTCCCTTCCCCAGCCCCTCACCCCTCAACAGATCCCAATGTGTAATGTTCTCCTCCCTGTGTCCATGTGTTCTCATTGTTCAACACCCGCCTATGAGTGACAACATGCAGTGTTTGGTTTTCTGTTCTTGTATCAATTTGCCAAGCATAATGGTTTCCAGATTCATCCATGTCCCCTACAAAGGACACGAACTCATTGTTTTTTATGTCTGCATATTATTCTGTGGTGCATATGTGCCACATTTTCTTTGTCCAGTCTATCATTGATGGGCATTTGGGTTGATTCCAGGTCTTTGCTATTGCAAACAGTACTGCAATAAACATACATGTGCATGTGTCTTTGTAATAGAACAATTTATAATCCTTTGGGATTATCACAAAAATATTTTTGGGTGAAAGCATACCCTAGGAAACAAACATGATTGGTATCATTAATTGTTTTTTCTTTTTAAGAACTGTAGGGAAATATACAAAACACAATTATTTATTATTTTTACTATTTAAGTGTACAATTCAGTGGTATTAAATACATTCACGATGTTTGGTATTTTTAAATTTGGAAAATGAAAGCTTTGTAACCATTGCCTCCAAATAAAAATCTCATGTCCCCATCTATGGGTAAGAGGAAAAGACAGAGAAACAATATTAAAAAATGAAACAAAGCAAAAAAATCTAGGTGGAAGACGGAAGGATAGACAAAGTTGATGAAAATGCAGGTGATTTTTTTCTTTTACTGACACTGTAATGTTTCTGTTTTCCTATTGATTTCATAAAACCATATAACACAATCCTAAACTCAGGTGAAATGAAAAGCAATTACTATATATATATATATGAAATGCCTTTTGAAATATGTATTTCTTCACTTCTATGACTAAGCTCTTGGTTAGAAAAATGTTGCAATAACACATCAGAAATATGATATGTTTAAAAGAAGATTTCATTGTTGCACCAAAACTTATGATGGAATTTTAGGCTTTAGACTGAGAAGATACATTAGTGATCACCTGGTCTGAATCTTTCATTTTATAGGCAAGGAAAATGAGGTTCTTAAGGATTTATCTTTCCATTCATCTATCCACTAGAACATGCTTTGTTCCAGAAAGTATTATAAAGTGGTTTCAAGACAACATAAAAGACAGAAAGATAACACAAATTGGAAGTAGGCAAAAAAGTCAAGGAAAAAAAGAGCAGGATCATAAAAAGAGTCATGACTGAAACTAACTCACAAAAGAAGCACACCCTTAAATCCTAGGCATTTGATGGGCATGAGCCATGGACTGAACCTTAAACGTTTTACTGATCAAAGCATAGAAGGAAATCTGGTTTAAGCAATTCAATTACTCCAAAAGATAAAGCAATCCAATTGTTCAGAAGTTTACAACATGAGAAAGAAATGTCTTCTGAGAGCTTTACTAAGGGAGAATATCTTCAGCATCAACATTTTTAAAGACTTCATTGTGGGAGAAGGAGAACAGATTCTTGGTGTGTGTGTGTGTGTGTGTGTGTGTGTGTGTGTGTAGGGTAGGCTATATCTCACTATATTTGATTGCATCTCACCTGGGTGTTATTCAGTAAAAGCTTCTCTCAGAATGATCTGAACCCTTCTCCATCAGCCGGGATTTCCTGGGAAGGATGCTGGTATGTTGAGTTCCTGGCAGGACAGTTGAGACTTCTTTTTTATTCAATCATCCAAGACTCAAACTTTGTTATTCCAAGTGGTTGGAAAGAGAACTATTTTGTTGTAACATGGGATTTCCAGGAGCTCAGCTTTAATCGAAATCAGTGTTTCATAAACATTTTGGGCATGTGACTCTTCTGAGATGCTTGTTAGTAATGCAGGTTTCTGTGTCTCACGTTTACTGATTCAGATTCAGGAGGATGGGACTCAGGAATCTGCATGTGATGCAGGTGTAAAGAGTCACACTTTGAGAAGTGCTGGACAGTCTTTTCCTGGAAGGGATTTTTATCATTTTACCCTTTAAGGGTGGTACAGATACGCTTCAGCCAAAGTCTTTCTAGGAGGTTTCATTTTGTTCTCTGCCTTTCTATCTTTCTCCTTCTCCTCTAGTCCCATACAGTTTAAATAAATTGCTGGTTTTGGAGCTAGGTTGAGAATTATCTCTGGTTAGAACTGAGATTTTTTAAAAATTTATATCAGACACATGCACAACATTAACAATTTTCTTAATACACATTTTTTTTTTGCAAGTTATTGAGAAAGTGGACAAAGTAAATGTAAGAGACCTACTCTGGAAGAAGGAGAAATCTGGCTTCGCTGGAATGAGGAGATGTCAAACTTTCTGATTTTGTGTGGCTCCTTGTCTCCTGATCTGTATCTCCATGTAGAAAGAGGATAAAACAAGGAACAGGATTGGGTAGTGTAGGTGGGACATGAACTCCTGGTAGGAAGGAATATTTTACTCCTGAGGTTGTTTAGGATTGTTGACACATGGTGATAAAAAGTAGAAATCAATTTTAGTCAGTTTTCTGATTGTTTTAAAATTTCTTATAGACAGTGGATTTTCTTATTGCCAGCATCCAGGGTGGACAGCTTCATTTCCTTCTTCCATGGTTCATGGTACTCTACTCTTGAGGCATATTGTAGGGTGTCTGTGCTTGAGGGTAGAAGGAAGGAAGAAGGGAAATGGAGCAGGAAGAGAAGGCTTTACTCCATTGCTTTGCTTTAGCTTTGCTACTCAGAGGATGATCCTTGGACCAGCAGCATCTGGATCTCACCTGGCCTCATCCAAGATCTACTGAATCAGAATCTTCATTTTAACAAGGTAACAGTCATTCTTGAATATTAAAGTTTGTAAAGTACGGTTCTAGAATAGCACTTCTCTCTCTCTCTCTCTCTCTCTCTCTCTCTCTCTCTTTTTTTAGCTTAGAATGGCCAGGAGGGTGGAATCCTTATTCAAATACAGATTCCAGAGAATCTGATTCAATAGGTGGGGCTGATGAATTTGTACCAATAAGCTCCAGATTATGTTTACAGTGCCATTGAACACTTTGAGTAATGAGGGTAGAGAATAAAGCTTCTTTTTAAAAAAAGATAGAATTTATTTTTAAAGCAGTTTTAGGTTTACAGAAAAGTAGAACAGAAAGCACAGAGTTTCCATGTACCCCTAGCCCTCACATACACGGCCTCCCAACTACCAATATCCTGCCCTGGCGTGGTACCTTTGTTACAACTGATGAACCTACATAGATAGATCATTTTCACCTAAAGTCCACAGTTTACATTAGAGTTCATTCTTGGTGCTGTGCATGTTGTGGGTTTTGACATGTATCCACCATTGTAATACCATATAGAATAGTTTCGCTGCCCTAAAATGCCTGTTTTTAAATTTCAGTTAATTTAAATAGTGCTCCATCTATTCAGTCCTCTTTCTCTCCACACCCTGGCAATCACTGATCATTTAGTGTCTTCAAAGTTTGGCATTTTCCAGAGTATAGTATAGTTTAACTCATACAGTAGCCTTCTCAGATTGGCACTTTTCACTTAGTAGTATGCATTTAAAGTTTCTCCATATCTTTTCATGACTTGATAGCTCAAGCACTGAATAATATTCCATTGCTGAAGAGTATTCCAGTGCTCAACAATGCTCTTTTTAGCACTAAATAATATTCCATTGTCTTGATATACCACAGTGTATCCATTCATCTTCCGAAAGGCTTCTTGCTTGTTTTCAAGTTTTATCAGTTATGAATAACGCTGCTATATACATCCATATGCAGGTTTCTGTGTGACAATAAGTGTTTGATTCCTTTGGGTAAATACCAAGGAGAATAACTGCTGCATTTATGATGGTAAGCGTATGTTTAGTTTTGTAAAAAAACTGCCGAACTATCTTCCAAAGTGGTTGTAACATTCTGAATTCCCACCAGCCATGAGTGAGAGTTCCTGTTATTCCATGTTCTCATCAGCATTTAGTATTGTCAGTGATTTGGCTTTTAGTCATCCTATTAGGTATGCAGTGGCATTCCATTGTTGTTTTAATTTGTAATTATCTAATTATATATGATGTTGAGCATGTCTTCTTATGCTTATGTGTCATCTGTATATCTTGTTTATATTTTAGTGATTTTGGTATATTCTGCATATTTCCTTCTTCTGTCAAATTTGTCTTTTACAAATGTCTTCTCCCAGTCTGAAACTTGTCTTCACATACACCTGAGACAACAGTGCTTTTTACATGGGCCACATAGAATCACCTGGAGTGTTTTAAAAGATGCAAATTCCTTGGACCCCATCCGAAGAGACTATGAGAAATTCCTTATCCACTCTGAACTAATTTCTCTCTGTCCACATTCAAGGGATCTAATACCTATCCCTGAGTTGAAGGGGCTAAACTCTGACCTGCCAACTGCTATTTCCAGCTCACATTTCCCTTCTGCCATGCTCAGGTGTCAGACACATGGATGATAAACAAAACTTGCTCTGCTCTTGAGGTCTCCAGACTATATTCACACCTTAGAAGAAATGATGCTTCTTAGTTAATACGAAACTTTTCCCTACATCTTCTCTCTGTTAGTAGAAACATTTGGGAGAGTAAATGAATCACAAATGGTCCGGGGTCAAATTTTCATATTTTTTCTGGTTACCTATTTTGTGTAGAGTATCTTGATAGGAGGTACAGATTTAAAGAGTTTTAAGACAAGGTTCTGACCTTCAAGGAATCTACAATTTATTTGAGTGGTGTGTTAGTCTATTTTTGTGTTGTTATAAAGAAATAAATGAGGCTAGGTAATTATATATTAAAAAAAGAGGTTTAATTTGGCTCATGGTTCTACAGGCTGTATAGGCATGGCACCGATATCTGCTCAGCTTCTGTGAGGCCTCAGGAAGCTTACAATCTTGTAAGAAGGTGACTGGAAGCCGGCATGTCATATGGTGAGAGTGGGAGCAAGAAAGAAGGGGGTTCTCATGTGAACTAAATGAGGAAGAACTCACTTATTAGCAAGGGGATGATGCTAAACCATTTATGAGAGATCTTCCCCCACGATCCAGTCACCCCCGACTAGGCCCCATCTCCAACACTGAGAATCACATTTTATCATGAGATTTAGAGGGAAAACATATCCAAACTATGTCAGATGTCTAGAGCTTTTGGTCCAAAGAAAGTCCCCTAGCTACTAGCTATACCAAAATGCCATTTCTATTTTTAGACTTTTTGGATGTGCCTACTATACTATTTTAAAGTATTAAAAAATCCAAATCCGAAATGGGACACCGATTATAACAGAGCTACAAGCTAAACTATTTTGATTGAAAAAGTGGAGTATATCTGGAGCCTAGCCTGCACACTCTTACTCTTTGCTCATCTGTGGTGTCTGAAGTATCTCATCAGCCACTCTGGTCTAAGGAACACATTAAAAAAATCATTACTTCTCATTATTTGGGGACTGTGGCATTTGACTCATAATCTTTCTTCCCACAGTTCATTGTGCAAACCTCAGCAGTTTATCTGAGTGTCCACATGGGCAGCCTGGCCTCTTAGATGCCTTTAACTACAGTGTGATGTGCTGCCTCATTCACGTTATATTCCTATTTCAGTGACCACACTGGAACTCTTACTTTCTGAAGTTTTAATCTCCTTTACTCTCTGACAAAATTTATCTGTCAAGCTCTCTTTTTTTTTTCACCAAACCTGCTTCATGGCCATTAAATCTGTTCTTAGCTGTCATCACCCTTACCAGTTATTTTCTTTATGTCCATCAGACTCTCTTGACCACACTCCCTTGCTTTCATAGCCAGGACAATCACTCTCTTACTAGCAAACAAATTTCAGTCCCCTCTGTTCTTTTCCTGCTTCTCTTAAGGCAGAAGAGATACTCTCCCAAATCCTCCTCCCCGTGGCCAGACCTCTAGTAGAAGAAAATTCTGACTTCTGTTCCTGAACTTGCTCTTTTCAGGAGAGGAGGAATGACTTACTTCATTGGTAAATTTTAGAAGCAGATCTAAGCATGCTTAGATGCTCCCTCTAGATCTTCTTTGGGATTTGTCTGCTTGCAGAGAGAGTGCATTTTACTCTATTCCTCCTTGATGTAAAGAGGAGACCTCACATTATTTAGCACCGCCTAACTTTTGGGTCATTCTGTAAATTAGCCTTTATCATTAAAGGTTGTTTTGTATTACTCCCTTTTCTACCAAAAATTAAAAATAGTCACTAAGTCTCAGTCAATCCGTAAATATCAATCGTGATGTTTTTACTCAGCTGCCCAAATGCCACTAGAAGGAAATAATAAATCAGTACTATTTACTGGTATTATAAATTCACAGTGGACCCTGGATGGTGCTGAGAAATCCTTCCCTTGCCATTGAGGAATGCTTTCTTTAGCTCCTTGTGGCAGCTCCACTCACACTCGCTGACTCTTCTGAGAGTCTTGCCTACCCTGCCCTGGCCAAGACCATCCGATGATGTCATTTCCTGAACATCAAGAAGCAAATGAACACGAAGGCTCTTAAATCTCCACCCCAACACCTATAATGTTATTCTATCATTGCACATCTTCTCTGTCTTCCTTCTCATCTTAGGAAAGCATATCCCCCACCCCCAACCTGGTCCAGGTTAATTTATTCATTTATCTTTCAATCCTATCCTTTTATTTCCCTTGTGTTTTTACTGGATTCATCAGTTCCTCTCTCTTTTCTCCCATCATTGCCTGCTCTATCAGTGCCTATTTGGTGGACTGAAAACATAGTCAAATCTCTCTCATCTTGGATTAAAAAGTTTCTTTCCTTGGTTCCACGCAGCTCTCTAGTTACAGCCAAATCTTGGCTTCAGTCTGTCCTAGTTCTCTGCCTCCTTGTCCCACATTTACTTTTCTCTTCATTTCCATCAGGTTTTTCTGCCTCCCTCACACCCCAATACATACTAAATCAATCCTAAAATGGTCTTCTCACATGGTTTTTATTACCAGGTGTCTAGGAAATGCTCTGAAATCTCTTTCTCTACATTTCTCCCAACTGTTTGTGTACAAGGGCAATACAGGCTCTCCATATGAGCCCCACCAAATTTTCAAACATGACGATGTGCCAAGCAGAATTATTACATCCTCTCTAGTCTCTACCTTTCCACCCCATCCTGTTCCCACCCCTTTAAACATGTGTTTTCTGTATCAGTTAATGGTAGCCTTGTCATTTCAGCATCCTAAATCAGAAATTTTGAAGTCACTCTAGAATCAGTTCTTCTCTCTTCTGCCCTCCCACGCAACCCCCTCCTATTGTGTGTTCACGGAGTCAAGTTAATTTTTTCTAAGCATTTTGTCTCCCTACGCTTTACTTTTACTACCATGGCCCAGTTCAGGCCTCTGTCTCTTGCCTACACCATTGCTATGACATCCCAAATGGCTTATCTGCCTTAAGTGTCTGCCTCTCTTCATAATTTCCTTCCTAATGCTACAGAAATAATTTTTGAAATGCCAATCCAATCACGTTACTCTAGCATTTAGAACTCTGGTTTTGCATTGTATCTAGGATGAATGCCCAGCTTCCTTTTCATGGCTTGCAATATTCTCCACAGTCCTGTCCCTGCCTACTCTTCTCCTGTGGCTGCCTCACTCAAGCCATCATACTGTGACTGTGTGAAATGCCTTCCTCCCAAAAGAATTTTTCTTCATCCTTTAAGTCCTAGCTGAAGGGTTACCTATCAGTAAGGCCTTATCACATTATATTACATTATTTATTTATGTGTTTACATAATTTCCTAGACTGAGAACTGATTGAAGCTATCACTTTGTCTTTTTATCCAGTATGTAACACAGTGACTAGCACATAGCGCTTAGAAATTTTCACCAAATAAAATTGAAAAATGCTACAGATGGACAAAATACAACCAGAAGGAAATATACCAAATTAAAAATAATAGGTGTGTGCAACTGATAGGATCTAGACTAATTTAAAAATTCTTCTACTATAATTTGGTAAAATCATTTTTATAATGAGAAGAGGTATACAATTTGTAGAAAAATGATATAGCAGGAGAAACTCATGATGTATGTGCTTCAAAGTTAACATTTTTCAAGAATGGCTCAAGATAAGTAAGTTCCTTAGACCTTGGGCTCAGGGACTGAGTGAAAAAAAAAAAAAAGAAAGAAAGAATAAAACAAACTAAAAAGGGTAAAATTTAAAGTTATTCTATATGTATTAAGGTTCTGTAGAGGACCAGAACTAATAGAATACATGTATATATGAAAGGGAGTTTATTAAGGAGAATTGACTCACACGATCACAAGGTGAAGTTCCACAATAAGGCTGTCTGCAACTCGATGAAGAAGGAAGCCAGTGGTGGATCACTCCAAGTCCCCAAACCTCAAAAGTAGGGAAGCCGACAGTGCAGCCTTCGGTCTGTGGCCAAAGGCCCGAGAGCCCCCGGCAAACAACTGGTGTAAATCCAAGAGTCCAAAGCCGAAGAGCTTGGAGTCTGATGTTCAAGGGCAGGAGCCATCCAGCTAGGTTGAAAGATGAAGGCTGGAAGACTCAGCAAGTCTAGTCCTTCCACTTTCTTTGGCCTGCTTTTTTCTAGCCATGCTGATAGCTGATTGGATGGTGCCCACTCAGCTTGAGGGTGAGTCTGCCTCTCCCAGTCCACTGACTCAAACGTTAATCTCCTTTGGAAACACTCTCACAGACACACCCAGGAACAATACTTTACATCCTTCAATCAAATGAAGTTGACACTTAATATTAACCATCACACTATATGTATTTTTTCATTCATGCATTTAAAATGTTCATCCATTCAAATGCTCTTTATATATCATTTATACCTCACTTTGTTTCAGTAAGGCTTGAAGTAAACTTGTGATGAAGGATAAAATCTAGAAAGACTAAGTAAATTAAAATTATTTTAGAAAAAATGAGGCTAAAGAAAAATAAAGCCAACTAAGTAAAACAAAGGCCGGTTTAATATTAATACTTCAAGTTTAAGCTATGAGGTTCTGTGTACTGCCCAGAGGGGAGCCATAGATTTGACTTTCTAGTGATCAGAGAGGGAAAAGTAATTGGTGATAATATGCATTATGACTATAACATAGAATCAGATAATTTATTTGGGAATTGTATCTACTAAGATCAGTGAGAAAATTTTTCTAGGGATCCTTAGGGAAAAGAGATGACACTATGTGATAAAATATATGCTTATCAACATCTTTAAATATACACAACATTGAGTTTCGTAGATCAATTTCTCATAAGGTTCATCAATGTAGGAAAATAGACCTGATGAGATAGTCATTCAGTAGGATGTATTCTCTAGAGGACAAATATGATCATTCTTTGATATGATCCAATGTAGCAAAGGCTCTGGATTGTTCACTTAAATGTAGATTCATGAGTTTTTCCCATCTCCACCACTTCTCATCCCCCTAGAGATTCTGACTCAGCAGTTTGGAAGTAGATTCCTAGAATTTTTGTTTTAGATAATCAACCTGGGAGTTTAGACAAGAGGTCTAAAAATCACACTTAAGCCTGATTTTTGAGTATTTAGAGGAACAAGTGAACTGCGTATACTTCAGCAAATCATTTGAAAATTTGGTTTCTCTAAAATGAGCTAAAATCCAGATAATTTGAGATTGTATTTTCTGGCCAATACTTGGGGTATAGTTGGTCTATATGTCAGTTCATTGTGAAACTATCTCTTTAATAGTTTAACCAAGCTACTAATAAAATACATTCCTTAATATTTACAAGATAGTACAAAACAAAGTTTTACTAAAATTGAAGCCCCTAGAGTCAGTATGGAGTCTTTAAAAAAACAAATATTGGACGTACTCTGAAACATGCATCAACTAGTGATTTAGAACTCAAGTTTCAATAACATAAAACATGACTGAACTAATTGTAGCCTGGAAAAAATTAAAATAGATGCAACCAGAATAAATAAATTAGATGTATCTTTGGCCATGAGAAACTGTTATACCTCTAAAATACATCCAGCTTTAAGTGTTGATTCCGCCTAGTGAATCCTTCAGGATAAACTTGTTGCACCATTATAGTGTTTTAAGATGGCTCCCAGGAATCCCTGCCTCTTTATGCTCATGTCTTTGTTTAATCCCCTCCTGCTGAATATTTGTTGAATTTGTGGACTCAGTTTTAACAAATAAAATGTGGCAGAAGTAATGAGACATCTTTTTTTTTTTTGAGATGGAATCTTACTCTGTCGCCCAGGCTGGAGTGCAGTGGTGCCATCTTGGCTCCCTACAACCTCTGCCTCCTGGGTTCAAGTGATTATCTTGCCTCAGCCTCCCAAGTAGCTGGGATTATAGGTGCCCACCACCACACCCAGCTAACTTTTGTATTTTTAGAGGAGAGGGGTTTCGCTATGTTGGCTAAGCTGATCTTGAACTCATGACCTCAGATGATCCACCTGCCTCAGCCTCCCAAAGTGCTGGGATGATAGGCATGAGCCATCACGCCTGGCTGGGATTTCATTTTCAATATTGGGTTATAAAAAGACTGTGGCTTCCATTTTGGGTGCACTTTCCTGCCTCTCTCTCTCTCTCTCTCTCTCTTTTCTCTTGAGGGGAAGAGGTTGACATGTTAGCAGACCTGTGGAGAGGCCTACATGGCAAGGAACTGAAGCCTGTAATCATCAGCCAGTGAGGAATGGAGGCATGCCAACCACCTGTGAATGAGTTAGGAAGTCAATCTTTCAGTTCCAGTTGAGACTTGAGATGACTGCACCATTGGGCAATAGCTTGACCAAAACCTCATGAGACACCATGTCTACCCAAGTCAGCTGCTTCTAGATTCCTGACCTTCAGAAACTTTGCTGTTACAAGCCACTAAACTTTTGGGGTAATATGTTATGCTGTAATAGATAATTGATACAAACATGAACATATAAACAGCTGAGATTGCTTTCCATATGAGAGCACATACTATAGACTTATTGAAATACTGACTTTGTTTGGAACGAGTGACCTATAATTATGTTTTCTGGAAACCATTCAATAGCAAGGCCAGTCATCTACTGACACCATTCTTATTTTGTAAGACTAGAAAAGCTTAAGAGGACACACATTTTTCTCTTACCTGCCATTGGATAACTGTTCATTGAAAAATGCTTAGAAATCATTAAGGATATAGGACACAAGTCAAATTTATTCCTTCTGGAACGAGCATCCTCTGTCATATGGAACTATTTGTATGGAACTTGCTTCAACATCGGACTAACTTGGCTGGGTATGGTGGCTCACGCCTGCAATTCCAGCACTTTGGGAGGCTGTGGAGGGTAGATCACCTGAGGTCAGGAGTTTGAGACCAGCCTGGCCAACATGGTGAAACCCCGTGTCTACTAAAAACATAAAAATTAGCTGGGCATAGTGGTGGGTGTCAATAATCCCAGCTATTCGGGAGGCTGAGGCAGGGGAATTGCTTGTACTTGGGAGGTGGAGGTCGTGGTGAGCTGAGATCACACTACTGTACTCCAGCCTGGGTAACAGAAAGACACTCTGTCTCAAAAGAAAAAAAAAGGATTGAGTCACTAGCTGTCCAGGTTGACTCTGAAGTTGTTGTCCACAGTCAAAGGTCCAATTGAACAAACTTTAGTGAGGGTCAACGATGTGTTCAATAGTTAAGTATTGTGGGCAGAGACGAATAATCTTTGTCCTTGTCCTCATGGAACTCACACTCTGGGAGAAGTTTCAGAAGCAGGGAGGGGAAGAAAGGAAGAGAAAGTGGAAAGGACAAAGATTGCATGAAGGAAAAGCCTCAGAGGTGCAAAACAGAGTTTGGTATGGCCTGATGGTAATGTGTTTGGATGGCAGAGGTGAGGCAGGAAGTGAGAGAAGGCCGGGGGATAAACTTGGACCTTTAGACAGATCCAGATTAGGAAGGAAAGGCCATGTGGCAAAAAGGGCCAAACCTGGGTATTATTTCCACCTACCAATTTTAACGTAAGGCATTTTTTTGTTGTTTTTAAACTTGAGTTATAATTTCTCATTTGTAAAGTAGCAATGGCAATGCCTAACACACATGCTGCCTTGTTGACTTTAAGGTGAAATATATCCTCTGCTTATATATTTTATTAAAATATTAATGTTAAGCCAGAATTTATCAGCATCTTAGGGACCTGAAAATATAACACATGTCTTTAATCAGAAGCAATATTTTTCTGTTAAATCTTATGAACACTGAAGCTCTGTCTTCAAGAAAGGAAATATGGATCTTAGGGCAGAAGAGAAGCAGAACAAAATCATATAAGGATGTGAGGAGTTGTGTTATGTAACCTGCCCTAATTCTGTCACTTAACCCTTTTCCCATTAAAAAAAAATGTGCAGCTCGCTGCCAGCACTCATTTAATTTTACATAAACATGCTCTTTGAGGCTGAAGCAAATCTGACTGGTTTTCAATGTGAAAATAAAATATAAAAACTGTTCTTGGAGTTATTTCTAAACAGAACTAACATCAGAATCATCTGAATCATCAGAATTGTCTATTTCAGAAAAATCAGATTCATCAAATAAATATTCAGCCACCAACTGTTTGAGAATGATGTTACCATCACGCATAGGAATGCTGTGTTTTCTAGGATTTGACATTTTCAGTGATTGAGACTTGCTATATTTTGTAAATGGAAATACCACTACTAAAACCAGAATGCTTTAAATAGAATGATGTCTTTTGTTTCCAAAGTTGGTATACTGAGGCGATGTAAAAATAATAATAAAAGTGAGATATTTCCTGGCATCGTTATCCTGGGGTAAATGCTGTAGCCAAAAGCACCACCAGTGAGAATTCTCTGGGCAAATGCAAAAATGGTTAAAGAAATTAAACAGTTTCAATTTAATTTATGCAATCATATTTGGTCATTTGAATATGCTTATACTTACTATTTGAGCTTAAACACATTGCAACTCCTTAAGGAGGGTGAAAATGTACATCTTGTCATTTTAGGACACATTTTCACTAAGGAAGATGTGTTAAAATTAATGAATAAAATTTTATCTAACCACCTGAAATGTGCTGACATGTTTACCCTGATCTTTCATTTATCTTACTATACCCTGAATTGAAGCCTTGGGGAATTTCAGGAGATGAGGACTTTTGGTGTATTATTGTTAATGCTTTCTAAAGTTTTATTGGAGAAAAAGCCAAAAAGTAGACTGCATTGTCCCTTTTGCTAATTTCTGTTAAGCAATTTAATTTTTGGTCTCTTGTGATATCTAGATTATAAGGTTTCCAGAAGAAAAACTCTAGAGAAAAATAAAGTGTTAGCTTTAATGATATGTGGAGATATCTGAGAAAATGAACTTCTAAGCTAAGAAATTTCTCATCTCCTTCAACTTCCACAGTGAAGCTAAGGACCAAATTTGAAGGTTGAATTGAGATAAGTGCTCAAGGAGCACCACTCTCGTTCAGTCAGCTGGGTTTCGGAGCTCAGGACTGTGTCTCTGAAGGCTCAGTGAGGATGAGTAGGCTCGCAGTGAAAAGGCAGACTTGCAGGTGCTCCATTGCTGAAGGAAGAAATTACAGTGGGATTGAAATGCCATATTTTCCCGTATGTATCCAAAGGGAACATTCTAAGGAGGAAAAAAGGAAAATCCAAGGGCTGAGTGGGTTATACTATTTGAGTGTCCTCCAATAAAAACATCATGATGTCATATTATATTAATTTAATGACCAAATAAATATAGAAACCAAATACAGAAACTGTAATTAAATATACTCTTGAGAACATAATTATGTAAGTAGTACTGCTTTTTAATGTGTAACGAGAGCAGAGAACAGAGCCTTTGGACAGGTACTGTATTCTAATAATCCAAATTTCCTTTTATTAAAGATATTTCTCAAAGCAAATCTCCTTATGTGTTTCCTGTTGAGAACTTTCCCTCCTCAATCTGCCATGGCTTGGAAGCTGTTGCATTTTCTTTTTCCTTTTTTTTTTTTTTTAATCCCTCTCATCTTTTTGCTCATGTTTCTGTACCAGCCTCTTTGTATCCTCCTGGACTTAACAGCTCCCCACATCGTGCCATCTGCTGCCTCCTACCTGAGTCAACAGTGGTAACAGACGAAACTTCTGCATTCAGAATAATAGCACATTCAGGGGCATGTCTTCAATCTCATTCTTTTTCGGATGTAACAGATTACTATAAGCTCTGTGCTTCTGACCAGACTACGCTGCCCTAATAATGGTTAGAAGAAAAATAGTGAACAGCTGTTGGTTATTTACTTTAAATATCTTTTGCATTTTTATTATTTTATATGGTACATAAAGAACCGATTTATCAATATTCTTATATAGGTAACTAAGCATATGATTTTGGAAACATTTTGATGATAAATGACAAATGACAGAAACTGTAATGTTGGAAAGCTATGCACTTTCTTCAAAAACATATAATTTTATTTCTAATCATTTCACGAATAAGATTAGGAAAGGAAAAATTGTGCACTTTAGAAGCTAAAGTACCAAGTTTTAATTTTATGCCATTGATTTTTTAGGCAAGTCAAGGGGAAAAATACCACATTAAAAGATGCCTAAACATAGTCACATGGTAACTTGTTTATTTTAGCCAGGGTAATTTAATGTGCTTTAACTATGTGTCAAGAGCCACATTACAATTCCATAAAACAAGTCTTAAATCACAAAGGAGGTACCAAGAATAAAGGAACAGTGGAGGAAACCTTAAGGGACATTGTAATAGCATAATTGGCAGTACAAATTGTCGAGTACTGAACAGACCAGAAAGATGCAGCTTTTGCCAACAATAATGGAGAGGGAAAATATTTTCCATGGTAAATCCAAGTACAGGGCCTATGGCCGTATAGCTATTAAAGAACCCACAGAGACAAGTAAAAAGAAAGCATGCTTTGTGTCTTGTTTATCACATTATTAGAGGTAGTTTACAAAGATTTACATTGTCTATAAATTACTTAAAGAAACAAGGGTTAGTGGGCATGATCTTTATTTCGAACTTTGATTTAGGTTTATGACAATGATTAAGGTAAACTATTTTTAATTTGCATACCTTAAGGACCTTCACAAACTGCATCATTTCCAAATATTCTAACAATTTTAAACAGTTTATCTGTTTTCTAAAGGTTGTTTATTCGTCAGCTTTTACTGTGATAACAAATAACCTTATTATCCAATAGCTTACAAGAACAAATGTCTATTTCTGACTCAGATTGTAAGATATCTGCAGGTCAGTGCACTGTATTGGCTGGCCTTGGCTCAGCTGGGCTTGGCTCTATGTAGCTGCTCTCTTCAGGGCTCGGGCTGAAACAGCTTCTTTCATCTGGGTCATGCTGTTCTCATGAGAGTGGGCAGAACATGAGAGGTAGAGCAGAAACATGCAAGCACAGCTCATGCGTTTGCTGGAAGGTGGCCTGAGTCAAGACTGTTCATGCTTTGTTGGTCAAAACAAGTCACAGGGCTAAGCCCAAGGTCAGTAGAGTTGGAGGTACAGTCCTTTTCCTGAGAAAAATTGCAAAAATGAGGAAGAAATGAAAAATTGAGAACAGATAATGCAATCTAATACTGTTGGTAAAAGGCAGGTTTTAAATTAATATTTTTGGAAGATCTCTCTAGTAAAAACCTTGTGTCAAAGGTTGTTGATAATATTCTTGAGCGATAACCTACAGTTTATTCTGTCTTTATTGTCATCCCTTCCCTGAAACATTTGACAAGTTTTGACCATTTCTTCCTTGAATGTTTCTTTTCTTTTTGCTTCTATAGTATTCTTTCTGGTTCTTTTCTTCCCTGAGTACCTCTCTGGGCCTTCTTTAATTTTCTTTCTTCTCAGAGTCTTGAAATGAGAATTTTCTAATAGTTCTATTATTGGCTCTCTTATTGCTAAGCAATCCTAATTATAACTACTCTTATGAGTTAAATGATCTCTTCAATGTGGAAACAACTCAAGTGAGCTTTTTCAGTCCTGACTTCCAGAACTATACTTCCATCTACCTTCTGGAACTTTATTTGAATGATTTTTGTACCTTAAATTCAATTCTGTCATGAGAAACTTGTCATCTTTCCATCTAAATGTATCCCTTCTGATGTCCCTGTTACTAATAGCAGCATCATTTTCTAGGTCATTCTGACTCAGAACTATGAGTTGTATTTGACTCTCTCTTCCAACATCTAACCAATGAATGCTAAGTCATAGGAGAGTCCAACATCACAATGTTTCCCATATCTATCCTTTTATTTCTTCCTGCCATTATCATATTAGTTTATATCTTCATTCCATCCCAACCTCTTAAAGTAAGAAACAGTCTCCTTCATTCTTCTTCTATCCTGGCTTCTCACTTGTCCTCAGGATTTCCAGATCAGAACTCACAGACCTTTCTGTAACCCTGTGGGTCTACATCAATCACAAATTTAGTCTAATATTCAAGACTCTTCACAATACGCTTCTAAGTCAACTTTTTGAGATTATCTTCTAAAAGTTAATGTTAACGGAAGCTCCCATAAAAATAGATAACTTAATATTTCTTTAACACATCTAGAATTTCTCAATTGTCTTTATTCACTATTTTTTTTTGTCTAGAATATATCCCTTACCTAAACTTTATTTTTTTTTTTTGGTCTGCATTTATTTTTTTAATTGTACTTTAGGTTCTGGGGTACATGTGCAGATCATGCAGGATTGTTGCATAGGTACATACATGGCAAGGTGGTTTGCTGCCTCCTTCCCCCGGCACCTATATCTGGCATTTCTCCCCATGTTATCCCTCCCCAACCTCCCCAGCCCCCACTGTCTCTCCTCTAGTCCCTCAAAAGACCCTGTGGGTGATGCTCCCCTCCCTGTGTCCATGTGTTCTCATTGTTCAGCACCTGCCTATGAGTGAGAACATGCAGCGTTTGATTTTCTGTTCTTGTGTCAGTTTGCTGAGAATGATGGTTTCCAGATTCATCCATGTTCCTACAAAGGACATGAACTCATCGTTTTTTATGGCTGCATAGTATTTCATGGTGTATATGTGCCACATTTTCTTTATCCAGTCTATGATTGAAGGGCACTTGAGTTGGTTCCAGGTCTTTGCTATTGTAAACTGTGC
This sequence comes from Cacajao melanocephalus, assembly GCA_963573385.1. NCBI lineage: Eukaryota > Metazoa > Chordata > Mammalia > Primates > Pitheciidae > Cacajao > Cacajao melanocephalus. The sequence continues at coordinate 22,028 of CAUYLG010022327.1, forward strand.
CACAGTGAACATACATGTGCATGTGTCTTTATAATAGAAAAATGTATAATCCTTTGGATATATACCCAGTAATGAGATTGCTGGGTCAAATGGAATTTCTATTTCTAGGTCCTTGAGGAATCACCACACTGTCTTCCACAATGGTTAAACTAATATACACACCCACTAACTGTGTAAAAG